>JALIZF010001407.1:0-295257 GCA_029948255.1 Telmatactis stephensoni
GATCTTCAACAAGTGCCACAAATGAAGTTGTTTGTTGTATAACGACGAGGCAAGCTAGATGTGAGTTTTCGTGTTGTTGTCAACTAGATTTACGTGGTTTTAACCTTTTGGTAATTTCTAATCATGCCTCCTTTCGGCTTAGCCGCGTAGGTTTGAAGCCTTTGATCCGACAACGGTTTTTGAAACAGGTTCATCTAATCGTCTCACGGCGTGATTCAACATAGGAATACCACGTCGTTTTTATCGACTGCAAACTCAGTACTAGTCTTTACAGGCAATACTATATATAGAGAGAGAGTAGTCGCCTCTGTTATCACCTGGCCCCGGTTGCTAGAAAGCGGGTTAGTGATGCGATAACCAAGGGTCAAGCTAGAAGAAAACATTTGGTTTTTTAATCCTGGGGTATCCCGACTTCGAGCAACCAGAGGCTGATGATGATTACCCAGTCTAGTTGAAACGTATCTGAATTTCTACGTTGAAAAAATCGTTGTACGTCTATTGTTATACTCGTTGTTGACTATCCTACACTATTCGATTCACAAGCGTTTCCATTTTATCGATGTAATCAAAAGGATTGTTTTGTCTACATTTGTAAATTGGCTCAATAAAAGATAAAGCACACGAAGAAGGATTGTTTAGTTTTGTTTGTATATGTATGTCGTATTATGCGTGAGTTCTTCCTTTCGGCTTTCTGTCTGGTTCTAAATGTCTTTAGAAGTGTCGGTAGAGCCCTCTCATGTGATTATTTTCGGAGTTCATTCTCGTGCAGAAAGCTTGTCAACCATTTCTTTATTCCCCTTGTCCCATTTATCTCGTTTCATTTAACATTTTAAGCATGAATATACTGTTAAAGAGTGAGAATCAAAGTGAGGATTCTTGAAATTCCTAGAATCTGATTGGTGGGATCGAAGACTGCTCTGTTTTTCTTATGAATTGTTCTGGAGATAAGTTGTAACCGGACAAAGTAATTGGACAATAGTATGAGCCAATTATGTAACTGCACAATGATGTTTTCTTTAAGACTGTGTATACTTGCTGCTTCTGTCCTGTTTTGTCTAGTCAAGGGATAAAAAGATTTAGACTTTAATCAAGTAGAGTCGAAATGTGTCACCTGCTGCAGAAAAACTAGCGAAAGCTTGAAACTACTTAGCTCATTATTAAACAAAAAACGTTCAGGGAGCGGCATTGACCTTATTCAGAAACTAATATGATTTCTATTTAGTACTACATAATTATTGAATACATTCTATCAAAACGTTACAGATCCATATAAAGATTGATTAGATTTAGATTCCTTACTTGGCAATAAAATAAAATGAAAGAAACCACAAGATATTTTTATAAGAAGCGGGTGAAACATTGAACTGTGTCAACCCGTCAAAAAGGTCGAGCCCTCGTCAGTAACTCACTCAAAGCAAATACGCTGTCTGAGTTTACGTTTTCGAGAATATTATGTTACAACGACTAAAATCAATAACGATAATATAGTGTAATAATTCAAGATGAAAGTTTATTCAAGATTTTCGGGTTTGGTCCGGCTTTTCTGCGTGCTTATTCTTGTGCAACATTGTAGGCACGTGCACTCAAATTCTAGTCTAGCAAGAAATTTAAAAGAGAAACATGGCGGAGGTAAGATTATTTTTATTTTCAAATGGATTTCCTTCAATAATAATGTTTCAATGCTGAATTTTGTCTGTTTTGATCATCTCTAAGAGAATGTCTAAACTAACCGAGAAAAATCATGAACACACATGTTTAATTTGTTGCTAGAATTAAGCCTTTTGTGGATGTAGTATACGAGTTGAAGTTTGATTTGTTCTAATTGTTACGTTCCTTTCATCGGTAGAAGTGCATCAAAATTTTCTTGGGAACATACTGTGGAACGAGTTAAGCCTTCAAAGACAATCGGCAAATACATCAGCTGGTGAAAAAAGAGGTACACCCAAACTATGAATATGGCTGTTACAGTTTGAAACTCCTTGATATGCCTCTTTATTGTAAGTTTTGGTTTTCAGGTTTTGCCTGGTTAGCAACGGCGTTCCAAGTCATCAAGATTGGAGGTCAAGTAGCATCAGCAACAACTTCTCTTTTAAACATCGGAAATTCTATTTTCCGCGCCATAGCTGGATGTTGTGTGGATTTTCCTGACGCATGCAAGTCTAGGGATGAATTTCTTCAAATGAAGACAAAACTTGTCGAGAAAAGCAGACGCATTGACGACTTACAACTTGGAGGTACTTATCCATTTTATTCTCATTCAATTTATTTCCTTCATCCATCTACTTCATTCCTCATGATTACCAGTCTTCTTTTATCCCTTCACCTTTTTCAATTCTTTCCAGTTTCTTTCTGGTTTTGTTTTGGTATTTATCTGTCATTACTAGAGCTCGTTTCTCACTTTTCACAGCTCAAAATATACAAGTGTGGACGAACTACAGTATCAACGCATTCGAAGATATTCTTAGAGAAATCAACGAGATTGCTAATGAGCAGGAGAAGTACATCAAAAGTTATTCACCAGAAAAAGTGGAAATGGCTTTGAAAAATGCTACGGCAGAGATAGAGGTGAAGTGTTTTATCAGTGAAAATTTGAAAGGGCACTTATCCCTTTCTGTTGTGGAATTGCGGAGTCGCGTTGAATCATGCTTATGGCTGTTTTAGAGAAGCACTAGATGTAGTAGAACTTAAATGTTAAAATCTATTGAAAAGATCTAAATATGATGGACAGGTTGCTGAAACAAATAACATATGTCTCAATTACTGTCACAGTTAAGGCCCCTACACACAATGCACAATTTCCTGCAACATCGCATGCAACAGTACAGTTGCACAGTGTGTCTAACCCTGCAAAAATTGCACACAATGTTGCAGAAGATATTGCAGAAGTAGAACTCGGTCCTAAACCTACAACTGTTGTGCGCGACATTTGCATGGATGGGCACATGGTGCAACATTGTGTTGTGCTCAACAGTTGCAGATTTAGGACCGAGTTTTACTCATTGCGCGTAACATTGAACCGGTGGGCACACAGCGCAACTGTGTTTTGCGCAATCTTGTAGAAAATGTTGCATCTTAATTGTGTCTGGCCCTTAGAAAAGAAGATATTTGCATGATGCCGCTATTTGACTCCAACTACCAGAATGCTAGCTTTGTCCACTATATTTTGTAAAATTGTTCTGCTATTCTCAAGGGGGGAATAAAAATCTGAATAAGAAAGAAAGTTTGCAAAGAAATTTGCAAAGTAAATAGTCGCAGACAAGTGATGTCATCATGCAAATCGCCTATTACAATATCTTTTTGATTACTTTTAAACTAGGGAATCATTAAGGCGAAAACCGACAAGAGAGAGACGGATTTGGAGTTTATTGATGTCACCAAGTTATACGAGTCTGTTCTCGAAAAAGTGTTGTCTGTTACATCACCAGCTATTGGTTTACTGATTCCTTTTGGCGGAAATATCTACAATTATGCAAAACGTGTAATTGCGTCAAAAAGCGCTGGAGCAGTAAGTAGAAGAAATGGTTTTTGAATTAGTTGTATTAATTACTTGTACTTTTTCATTCTGAAAATCATTAGTTTGTGAAATTTGTGAAGCATTGTAATACTTTTGCGGTTCTGAATTGTACCACGTGTATTACCTAAAAAGGTGATCAGAGGAATCTTTCTACCTAGAGATGAATGATCTCGTCTTTGATTTGAAGCAAGTCGTCGTGTTCTTTTATCAAGTGATTTCAGTTCATTTATGAAATCACAATCATCTCACCAATCCGCATATCATTTCTGTAACCATCTGTCTCTTCTTTCCTTAATGTAAATCCTTTATCTTCGATTCAACATTTTTCATTCTATTTCCAATAACTGAACTTAGAAATTAATGTCGCCTTTTTAATTATTTTTTATTGATTAGGTTGAGAGGGCACTTTCAGCAGTTCTTAAGACAACGGTAACGATGAAATTAAAGAAGACTGAAAGCAAACTTAGTCGATTCATCTCTGAATCCAATCGACTAATGACGATCGAAGCCGTTAAAATCAAACGGCATTTAAACAGAAGATTTGGTTCAGCAATCAAGATTGCAAGTGGAATTGGCAAAGTACTCAGTGTTTCAATGAGCTATTTTAATGCAGGTAATAAAGATAGGCTATATATATTGCTAATATTTGGACGCAATGACTAAATTGTAAAAGTGGGTACAACTCTGAAATTCTTGCGCAAAATGCATGTTCCACACAGGTGAGCATGTTTCTACTTTTGAATTTCGTATCTATTTCATAAATGCATTCGACGAACGTCAATCGTTTCTCTGATGACTCAAAATCCGTTCAAATTCACTACACTAACCTTAAACGTTCTTGAGAAACTGTATTCCAGCTTTTTGAAAATGAAAGCAATCTTGTAAAATGTGCATTTTTCGAGAGGCAACGATGAATAACGCAAGCCCGTCTAATGCACAGTGCAAACTACACTGAACAGTTAATGTCTAGGTATAGTCGCGATTCATCTAAATCGGCGGTAACTTAACTGCAAAAGATACCAGATTTGAAAAATTGTGCATGCTGAACTTGGTTGCATTGTGGGAGGCTAAATGCCCATTTGCTCTTCAGGTGAAATGAACTAATTCCGAACTTTGAAATCAGAATTAGAAATATCTTCATCATAAGGGTAACGCCCAATTGCTAGGAAGATGGATATGAATATGTTTGGCTGGTTTTCACATCTCTGTATGAGTACTGATGTCAACGTTTAATTTTAATACAGCAATGAATATCTACCTGATCATATCATCCCGAGAAAGATGTAGAAAACGACAGGAACAAGCTCAGAAAGCTGCAAAGGAACTAAATCAAGCTATGCAGCATCTTGATGAGGCAGAAGCTCAGATACTCCAAGCTAAAGATGTTATGAAAAAGGTACATAGGAATGTAATGGCAGCCATGTTTGTGATCAAAATCATAGAGAAATAATTTTTTGTCATTCATTACAACTTTGTGCTCCATTGCATGTTTTTGCAACAAAGGTGGCTGCAGTGAAATCTGCCCTCTTTTAGAAGCATCACATGTTTTAATTTGAAACTGGACTCATCGTAAAACCTATTCTGATCTGCTACTGGAAGGCCGGGGAAACAATCATAGATTTAAATTAGAGCAGTTTTCGTATGAGTGTGAACTGAACAAACCCCGCCGTGTCGTGACCGTGTCAGTGCCGTGATCGTGTCGTTTCCACAGCAATATGAAAACTGCTCAACCCTGTTTGTTTTAAGTGACAAAGTTAAGTGATTTATATGTCTCTATTTTTGCAGTCTTTCGAGAATCTCCGCGGAAACATAACAAGCAATGGACTAAAGATCTTTCTCGCAAACATCAAGAGTATGGTGGAAGAAATATCATCACCCAGCAAAGACTTGGTATAGTTTCCTATTAGTCGTTCAATTTGTTCCAAATGTCTTCTAATAATTGATTTATTTTTGTACTTGCACATCTTTTTCAGGAAGAAGCTGCCGTTGGTATTGATCATTTTCTGAACAATATCGATTCGGAAACCACACCTGAGGGCACATACAACCTGGAACAAACTCTCCTCAGAGCGCTTGCTCAGATTCCCTTCACCATGCGCTGTTATACAAACAAGGTAAAGTGGAAACATTAGTCCGAGATGAGCAAAAATGTTTAAATTAAAGCTCCTTTAGCCATCACGCTTATTGAGTTAGTCGCCTAAAACTAAATAAAATTTCACTGTCAAAATTGCGTTGCATTATGAAGTAAAGATGAGGAAATATAGAAATTGTGTAATATAGAGGGTGGAGTGACTAAGGACAACTGACATGTTTTCGTCGAATATAACAACCAAAATCTAATGTAGTAGTTAATATACACAAATCTGAATCTCCATTCTTATAGCCACCACATCGATTGCACATGACATTTGTAGCGGGGTCGAATTTATCCTTCGACACTGTTGAGAATTCAGTCTGAAAGCAATTCAGTCTGGCAGTGAAAATACACGTTAAACATCCCTTAGTACCAATCCCGATTTATTTCTACATACAAAGTACGTACTATGAATTCAGTTCCTCTATTATTTCCAGGTTAAGATGAGCAACCACGTGTTTAACGGCTGCAAAAAGGGTCAAGCGTCATTTGACACAATTTACGACGAAGCTCGAGTTTTGTTTGACGCTGATGCAGGATTGCAGCGAGATAGTCCTCAGAACTGCGAGAGGAAAATTGGCTTCAGGTGAATTTTATAGCGATACTTCAAGTTTACTAACAAATAATTCATTATAATGTTAATGCGCCAGCCATTTTCATAATAAGTTTCTACAAGCTGCTTTGATGGCAATTGATCGGCTCTGGTTGGTACATGAATGACAAAGGCTTACGTCACATTAAGTTATCACTATACAAGCTAAATACTTAAGCTTGAGGTAAGGTCGCACTGTCTCGGAAGATACCCAGGAATTTTAACAAAAGAAACTTTTGAAAACGGCAATAGTAACAATAGATTCTTTTATTGCCTCGAACCAATGAGAAAAGACATTCAGAAACAATAAAATCATTTTACGGAAAGAATCCGAACCCTCAAGGTAAAGTTTGTTTGTTTGTTTGGTCATTATGGCTGCAGTCATGTGATTGTGCAAAGCACTGGATTCTCCTAGGTTTTCACAATGCAATCCAAACCTTTCTTTGCAGTCTTCTCGTGATCTAATTTTTATCCCATGCATAACTGCATAACGTTTTTGCCTGTGATGAAAATTATTTTCATTCATTCCCGATAACTACACTCTCGTGTATTTCTAATAGTCCAGTTACGAGATATGCTTCATCTGCCTCACACAAAGGATTTAGATCAGAACGAGGCTACGTGCTAAAACTTTTGTTTTGTTTTGTTACGAATAACTGAGCTTTTGCACGTAGCTTCATCTATAACTTCAATTCCCAATAGTTGTCAGTGAACGTGAATTGGTCAGCTACTACAAGCCTCGTCTTGATTCTTTTGTATGAGGCAAGTGAGGTCATGTCTCTCGGAACTGGTCGGCTATTGACAATGGTTGTCCTTTTTCATCAGAGATATTGACAAAGACGACTTGAGATCTTCGTTGTCAAAAGTGGCTGAAGAAGAAGGGTTCAATAAAAACTGTGTTCTTAACGACCGCAACAAAAAAGACTTAGCCTGTGGACTTGTACGAGATGGCTATGACACCAAATACATCGCCAAAAAACTGTCCATTAGAGAGGTAACGACGATTTTATTTAAAGGAAACCTCCATGCATTGTTCATACAAGAATGTTAGTATTCTTAAAAGACCCCCAGCAGCTCTATTTTTCGGTACCAGGCCACAAAATAAGCCTTGACAATTGTTCTTGGTATACTTTTAAAACCGATGAAAAATCTTTCCTGGGAAAAAGTTTTGTGACCAACGTTTTCACGGCTAACGGTCAGCCTTTTAATTTTTCTGCTTTTGGCCATTTGGTCCAGTTAACCCCATCGTGACCCTCAAGCCAAGAAAAAAACTCGCATGACTACGGTTGGCTTAGAATTTCGTTCACATTATATCTGTTCAAACTGTCAACAGGAAATAGATTCTACACTTGTTTACCCCTCCTCTCCTCTAAATCGTGTACACGCCCTGATACGAACCAGATGGCTGATGCTTTTGCTTTTAACATTTAAAAATAGGAAGAAGTTGCCTACTTCACTAAAGATTGTCCAACACCACAGGGACTCACACCAGCTCAAGAACAATCAATATGTAACTTTAGAAAGCTAAAGCAGTTGAATGACAAAGAAATATCTAAAGCCTTAAACATAGACCTTAACCTTGTTAAAAACACTAAATGTAGTCGTTAAAACGAAATAAATATAAAATGTTGATATATCACAATGACAAAACGAAGGAGGAGACGTGTTGTAAAACAAACCAGTTAAAGTCTTAGTAAATTAAACGAGGTTAAAAAATGTCCAAAATTATAAAGGTTTATATTTTAACTGTTTTTAACTTTCATGAGAGTTATTTTTATTAACCCGTTAAACAAAGTGTACTAGTAACATGTTGCATTTCTCACCTAGGTATGAAAAAAGACAATGAACGGTGCATACTGAGTCTGCGCATGTTGCTTCCTCTTCTGCTTCCGTCGCTTGTGGAAACCGGGCATTTATACTCAGATAAATGAAATAGGAAACAAAAAAATTAGAGTGAAGTAGTGCTAAAGAGTATTTCACGGGTTTATACATAAACTACTCTACTGATTGTTTCCTAAACATATTTTAGTAATTTCGCTTTTATCCCCTAAATACAAGTCTCTTTGTTTCTTCTTCACTTATCTTGACTTTCTTCTAAGTTCTATCGACAACACGAGTCTATATATAACCCGTAGCTGGGGGTGGTTCAAAATCTAAGAAGCTAAGGGCTGAGATGAATTATGTATACTAGCATTAAAACTACTTCAACCAACTCCACCCATACAAATTTTGAAACAAATGCACAGAGCATATTTCTGATGCTGAACAACAAAATTGTGGCGAGTTTTGTTTGGGTCAGGGCTATGGTTGGTGTGTCGCCATACATCACGTGGCTTCATTCAAATTAGATCAAGAATGCCGTCTGATTATTTTTGTTAATATGCGGTTCATTTGAAGTATGACGTTGGCCCAGGCCTTTAACATTTTCCACTCTTTCACAAGACACGAAAAAGTGGCCGCAACTGGTCTAACCTCAAGACAAAGGCATTCTGTCATTACGAGGCAATAAACTTGACATTTTATTAAAGCGGTCCTTTTAATCTTTAAAATGTATTCTACGGTTGTCTGAATGCAAGATCTCTAAATTAGTCTGTAATATTTCCCTACATTTTAGGGTCTAAAGATGTTTATAAAAACATTCATGACAGTTCTTAAACAAATGCAAATTAAAACTATTGAAGAAATGCCCAAACATTCCGTATTTTCACTAGTATAATTCATAACTCATGATCACTCTATTCACGTTATTGATAAGCCGAGCTTTCTACGACCTTTAACAAATCAGTAACAATTTGTCATTAGACAACTGCTCAAATAAACACTTCAAAAAGCGCCAAAATGTCAAAGACTTTAAATGAAGTTTAACAAACTCCCCGTTAGGTTTGTTTTGACCGACGAAGCCTACCGAAAAAGTTCGAAGTTCAACTGGTGACCACACGATATATGTCTGATGTTTCCATCGAAAGCCTCAATTTTGAAAAAAGTCAAGACAGAGCGAGGATAGATATTCAACACAGCAAGGATCCCTAGTCAAGGTACATAAGTAGAAATAGAAAAGGTTTTAGAGTTTGGATATTTGTTTGCATACAAAGTGGGGAGAAATACTAGATATGGTCATTGTGTGACCGAAAAGGATTGTGGTTAGTGGGTGGAATTTCCTCGGGGATGTTGGCGACCTTAATTCTATCACGAAAAATCCGGCGAATCTATCAATTCTATGGATGAGAGTGCACAAGACCCAAACAATAACAATAATAGCTTAATCAACGGCTTTTCCTTTTATTTCTTTTTTTCGTTTTTCTTATTACATACCATCATACTTGATCACGAACATACAGCATTCATAAGATCTTATAGCACATATGGATATGTGCTTTATCTAATCAATAAAGGTTTTATTGTTTTATTACTTCTATGATTCAATCTAACCGTATTCCAACTCAAAAGCTGAAATGAGTTTAACGAAAAAAGAAACGTAATCGATTCGATTAGAACAAAGAACAAGTTAAATTAGTTTAGACAGAGGCACTGAGAGAAGGCGAATTGTCTCTGATAGCCAAAAGGACTCTTGCTTTTATTATTTCAAGAGAAAACAACAAGAAAAATAACAACAACTCCGGCAGCAGCAGTAACAACAACAGCAGCAGCAACAACACATATACTGACTGAACATACACTGGACATTACGAAAGCAACACAGTATTCCGGCTATCACGACGGTGAGACTTGCCAAGCTTCATATACTAGACAAACTTAACTGATCAAATTCACGTTTTCTACAAAAGATAAAGGCGAACACAACTAACTTTCACTATTCGATTCACTATGGATTGGAGTGCACAAAAAGTGAAACTCAATACTAAATTCAAAACACCTTTATTTTAAATTCATAGTGTTCCACAAGACGCGAATAAATACAAAAAAAAATATCCCAAATAAATACAACAACCTCTTGGCTATTACTACTTTCAGGTTGGCAGTATGGCAGTGTTAAGCACTCGTTTCGCAGCTATGTTGTGCGTTCTTCTCCTCTTCCAAGAATGTGGTCATGTCTACATGGCTAATGCTAAAAGTCACAAGCAATCTAAGGGATCTCATCGATCTCATGGTAAATTTAAACCACAACGTTACTAATTGCGTTACTAATTGTCTAGTTTGTCTCGCTGGGGGTAGGGAAGGGGGAGTCTGATAAGGATCTTTTCTTTCTTTCTTTCTTTCTTTTTCTTCCTTACCATCCATTATTAGTTTTTAACTCGTGGATTGCGATCATCGCAAGTTATTGGAGCTAGTGGAACGTCTTAACCGGAAGTGTCACTCACTCACTCACTCACTCGAGTATCATAGTAAACTTGCATGGTGTATCTATTTTTAGAACCTTGCTCTTGAAGAACTGCCTGTTGTGTTTAACTCTATTTGCTTTTTAAATCCACAGACAAGTCTGACGATGTTAAACTTGTACCACAAACACCTGTTCATCAGACATCTACTAGAAGAGGTAAATATATTGTCAGTGGAATTAAATGTCATTGCTATAGTCCAATATGCTGATAACTACTAAAAAAACCTTTTTCTTCGTGCTTATTGAATATCTGCATTTATTATTATTTTTTCAATAAATTATTAGTTATACAGCGTCTCTTAAACGTTCGTACCCCTTATTTTCCCCTATCTTATTTTGGTCAGTGGAAAAACATTTCCTTGAAATTTCATGAGGAATCTTGTAGTATGTTTTTCAAACAGCCATTTAATTCTAATTTTAGGATGGATAAACAGTGTTTACAAAGCCTTAAGCCTTGGAAGCAAAATAACATCTACAGCCACGTCCATAGCTGGGCTCGGTAGCGCAATATATCGAGCCATTACTGGTTGCTGCAACGATTTTCCTGATGCTTGTAAGTTTCGCGATGAGTTCATTCAACTGAAAGCTCAAATCGAGGAAAAGAGTAAACGGGCGGACGAACTCGAACTTCAAGGTAAATTCTTTTTTCATTTTTCAGAGACTTCATACAGTACATTTTTTGCAAGCTTGCACGCACGCGAGAAGTTCACATTTATGAACAGTACAATTTCTGAAAGTTAGTAGCCTTGTGGTAAAAATAATTTGGTTCCGATCTTTACTAGGTCGTATAACGAAATTGCCTCAACCCTAGCTTATCTTAGCTAGAGAGTGCTATTTTCTGCCACCCAGGCATTAATTCCATTTAAAAACTATTCACTGCTCGAGTCTTTAAAGGCGCGGCAATACGAGCAACAAAATCGTGCAACTTTTTGCGCAACATTGTTTGTTGCAAGTTGTAGAGCGATGTTGCTGGTATTACTGCCCCGCGCGCAACTTGTCACGCAACAAAATCAATGTTGCAGGTTGCGGCTACTTGTTGCAAAAAGTAGAAAGTGGTCCTACTTTGTACAGCAAATTTTCGCAACCTGTAACATCGATCTGTTTCTTCTTTCAGCTATGAACATCCAAGTGTATACGAACCGCACTATAAATAAATATGAGGATATATTAGATGAACTTAATGAGATTGCAAACGAACAAGAAACATTTCTCTCTAGTATATCTCCTGAAGTACTCATTGCAGTGAACAACGAAACATTTCGCATTAAGGTTAGCAGTAAAGTTATGTATAGTAACGACTAGTGACAAATAATTGTGTCTTTGATAAATTGAAAAATATGTTTTCCATGAATTACCAACAGCAATTGATAAAAGAAAAGAAGCAAAGAGGAGAAGAAGTGCAGTTCACAGAGATTTCTAGCATGTATGAATCAGCTTTAGACAGTGCATTGAATATTGGATTTCCTTTGGTTGGTCTGGTCGTCCCAGCATCTAAACAGATCTATAGCTTTGCCAAAAAACGGATGGCAGCATCAAGCACCGCTAAGGTTTGAAATGTCAATATTCTCGCATCTCAAATCTACTACAACTAATAATGATAACAACTGTTTATTTAAGTGTCCATGTCTTCTAGCACTTGCGCACTAATTGGGGAACACTATACTCTCACACTCACTACCACTACATTCTAATATTCTATATATGCATACACCTTTCAGCTCACTAGTAGTTTGTTTTTAATGAGAGAGGAAAACCAGAGGACCCGAAGAAAAACCCTCGAAGCAAGGGAGAGAACGAACTAACAAACTCAAGTCACATGTGATGCCCCGTCCGGGAATCGAACTCGGGACCACAGAGGTGACAGACCTGCGCTCTCACCCCTCGGCCATCCTTGCTTTCCCCCTTCTTCACAAAACCATCTTTTTCAAAAAAGCGGTATATGAAAACTATATTGACTGCAGATTCTCTATGCAAACTCGATGAATATTACAGAGAAATCAAAATGAACTTGTGATGATAATAAACTTATTCAGTGGCAAAACATGCACTAAAAACTAAACAACCAAGTCACCTTGAAACTAAATCATTTTCCTTTTCTCAGGTTGAGATCGAGACGTCTACCAAGATGGTAGATCCACCACCAAGGTCTAGACTTGGTCGTTACATGTCGAATGGAGTCAGACAATATCGAGCTAAGGTCGATTCTATCAAAGTCAAACTAAATCAGAGGTTTGGCAAAGCCGTTAGTATTGGGACTAAGATTGGCAAGGGATTTTCAGTTGCCTTGGGTTATTTCAATGCTGGTAAGGAAAATTAAAGGAATCCAATCCAATCCAACCCAATCCAACCCAACCCAACCCAACCCAACCCAACCCAACCCAACCCAACCCAACCCAACCCAACCCAACCCAACCCAACCCAACCTAACCCAGTTAAGCACTGGGAAGTTGTAAGAAGCATGTTGAATACTTTAAACAGGTAGCTAATTAACCGTTGACATATATTCCTTATGCCTAGCTCTGACTGTAGTGTACTTGTCCACTTTTTAGGGCTCAATATCTACAAGATCATTTCCGATCGCCAAGCGTGCCAGGAACGTCAACAACAGGCCAGGGATGCAAGAGATGAAATGAAAAAGGCATTCAATTTTTTTGAAGAGACAGAAAGAAATTTGATTGAAGCCAAAGACACCATGGATCAGGTATGGTGCACTCATTTTCAAAACAATAACCTTCCACATGAACTTGTATTAAATTGTTAGCTAAAATGGAGAGAGTATATTTGGAAACGGTCAATACCCTCGCCATCTCATGTTTGATAGTAGTGAAGTTGGATGCAAGTCCTTTTTTTCCTTGCCTAACTCACAGCCCTTTTAATCAATAAAAATAATTTGTAGATGTTTTAATTTGCAGTCATTCCAATTCCTGAGAGGAAACATCACCCATGATAGTACTCTGTTGGTCATTGAAGAAATTAAGAAAATGGTTGAAGGAATATCTGGTCCTAGTGAGGATATGGTAAGCAGTTTATCTTCATTCTGTTTTCTCGTAAAATACATGAAAGGGTGAAGTTACTTAACTTTTACCGTTACCTGCAGACAAGTGTTTTCATCCATTCAGAGGCCTAGCAAAACGGTGTGTAAATATATTGCCAATAATCATGTGTAGAATGCCCAAATTAGCTAAAGGTCCATGAAAACCCACAAATGGGAATGTCGTTATTTTTGTATTAGGTTCAAGTTGCCGTCGATCTTCAACATTTTCTGGATAACATCAAGGAAGACACAACTCTAGAAGGAACATACCAGTTAGAGGAACAGTTAGTGGACGCGCTGAAGAAAATACCCTTTACACTTAGCTGTTATACTAACAAGGTTTGACTGATTATTACAGCATGGAAAATGCTTTCTATAAATTGATAAAATATGATTTATTGAATTGTGATCTGTGTTCGTGTAACGTTGATACCTATAGTTGGAAGACGGGAATTTGTCTGTTTACTTCTACGTGTCGTTGTTGTTCGTCTATTTATACTTTTGTGTTCTTCTTCGGTTTCATATGCATGCTTGTTGAGAGGAGCAAGTGCATGCAGCTCGGTTAGTGCGTGGCTTTCTGATGCAAGAAATCCCGAGTTCAATTATCTGTTGGATCACCTCACCTTTCGACTTCTTTCCATTCCGTGTAGCTTCAATAAGCTTTAAATATCCTTCAAACGAAGCACTGGAAAGAGAGCGCACCTTCGGCTTTCTGGGAGATCAGCGTTCAGCTGAAGGAACTACCAACACTAAATATTAGTGCTTTTTGTCTATTGTTTTATTTCTTTTGATGTCAGGTTAAGATGGTGAGATTCATTGTTGGCTCGTGTAAAAATGGAACGGGATCGTTTGATGCTATCTATAGCGAAGCCGGTGGATACTTTGGTGACGAAAATCCCGATAGCCCTCAGAGTTGCGCCAGGAAGACTGGTCACAGGTATGCCATATACGGGTCATACACCACTGTTGTAAGTAAATGAATCATTTATGAAGAGGAGATTTTTTTCAATAACGAGCAATGATGGCTAAAAGAGCCAAAAACTAGCTCTTCTTGCAATTTTTAATTCAAATTTTTGTTTTGAATTAACACTCCAATTCCATTTCACCTGAAAAAATATCTTGGTAAAAATCGCAAATATTTCGTTTCCTTGTTTATTTCTCCTTGCTAGCGACTTAGAAGGTTACGTTGCATGTAGTTACCTGATGACTTTTTGACTTTTGTTTAATTACTCACACTTAGATTTATACGAAAGTTGCCATTAACAGAAGTTACATATTACAAGTTGACACATAATAGCATTTCACACCATGCGGTATCACGATTAAGTCCTTCCTATATTTTGCACGGTATATAGCAATCCACGAGTTAGCCATGTTTTAATTTGATATCCTAACAACGCATGAAAACGCAGCACCAAAACAAATGCATGCATGTCCTGTGGTATGTATACACCAAAAGTAATACCTCAGCTCGTACACTGATTCTGAAAAAGTCGCAAAAATCTCATTCAAAAATGTGACTTTGTCAGATATGTCAACAAAGAGGACCTGCTTAACGAATGGAAAAAAGAGGCGGCAAAGAGCGACAGTGTAAACGAGAACTGTCTCCTTAACAACAAAGAGAAAATAGAACTTGCTTGCTCGTACAAGAGAGAAGGCTGGACCGCCGCTGAGATTGCCGAAAAGATGCAGGGGATATCTGAGGTAATAGAGAGGACGAAGACGAGGACGAAAATTAAACGAGGACTGAAGACGAGGACAAAAACGAGTTTCCATTGATGTGACTTTTTAATTTTTAATTTTAGTCCTTCAAAGTATCTCCTCTGCATCCTCTGTTAGAAACGAAATCCATCTGTTTTAGAGTGGATGGTTACCAGAAAGACTACGATAGCTCCAGGAACATCTTCTTCCGTCAGCGTGATTTCCATTAAAATTGCAACTAAAACTACTACAGCAGACGACTGACGGGCCTAGATCTCATAAAACTTGACCAAGTCCTCCGCGTCTTTTGCCATATTTCGATTTGATGTATAAAGAAGGCTTATTATTTTGTTTTACCAACTTTAAAAACATTTATTATGTTTAAATCCAGGCGGACGCTCAAAGTCTCATAGGAAACTGCCCTGAAGTAGCAGAATTAAATCCAGCGCAACAACGAATGGTTTGCAACCTCAGAAAATTCATGACTGATGCCGAAATATCCTCTAACATGAATTTTGATGCAGCTCTCGTCGCCAAGGTCACATGTCCATGAGGTAAGGGCCAATAAACTGGTAAACATGGCAGCGTTTCTTATCGGTAAAACTGATCTGATTTTTAATGCGGATTTTTTACTTCGTAGGTTCCAACTATGTGTCACGAATTTGGATTATTCGACATAAGAATAGTAGTTGTAGATAAAAATAAAAGAAGAACTATACAATATGTTTTTTCCTCCACTCATTATGCATGATCAATATGCTTTGAAACTCCACTGAAATAAACTAGTACTACAGAAAAAATTGAGGTATGTTGTCCTAATTGCACAATTTTGAAAACGTAGTGATTTATGATGTAACACCACATGACATACCAGTATCACAAAGAAATATTTTTCGAACAAACGAACAAACGGACGAATGAACAAACGAACGGATGAACGAACGACTGATGAACGAACGATATCCGGTATTCGGAAAGTCGTGGGTTCCAGTCCTGTCAGGTGGATTCAGAACTTTTTTCCACTTCTCCCTGCATAATCTAGCCGTACAATCTGGATTCATTTCTATTCAGTTTCTATCCTAGCTGAAAATCTTTCTATTTACTTATTAAATGCATTGCGTAAACTTAAAAACTGTCACTGTTAACGCAATGCATGTATTAAAGTATTCAGGCGAAATTAGAAGTATGAAGGCTCTAGTCTGATTACCAGAGTTCAAGATGGCGCTGTAGGAATCATTTACCTGTGTCTGCGTTCGCCGAGAACTGAGTTAGCTAGGCTCATCTTAATTATTGTTCTAATTACTCATTGCTCTTTCAGTAAGAGCATTTTGTGTTTCTGTCTACCTATCTATTTGGTAGTTCGTTCATTTTCTGTTCTGTGTGCGTGTGTGTTTGTTTCCTATTTTTTATTTTTGTTTTTTATTTGTATTTTTGTTTTGTCTGTTGATGTTCTGCATGATGAAGATGTAGTGAATCATCTGCTACGGGGCAGATGTCTTGTTATCTCTGGTGAAAAAGCAAAATGTTAGTTCTCAAAATTAAACATCTATCGGTGAAAGTTCTAGGCTGGACGTGATGGTTATAATAATATCAACTGAAATGACAAAGAAAAAACAACTGTCCATCAAACTGTGATTTGTTCTCCTAGGAAAAGCCGAGACGTTTACTTAATGGCGTCATTTGACTACAACAGAAAGATGTTTTAGGAATTTTCCCTCTTTTTCAGATAAGTTTTAATTCCCTTCGAGAATAACTGTAATGCATTCTGGTGGCTGTAGTCAATTGAGGGCATGATGCCAATGGCCTATTACTGTTGCCTAGTCAGAAACATGGGTAGATGTGAGAGGAATGATGGTGGGTGTGGGGGTAGATTCACAAGCAAAATGGTGCCAATGCCACGGGTTTCTGATCACCTGAGTAATAGATGAGCAGTAATGTGAGCAAGGGACGGTGACTTTATTCTGTTTGGTCATTAATACGAAAACGGAATTTTGTAATCAAGTGAGGGGGTGATAGTATAAAGCCTGTGGGAACTCCCATATATTCAACCCTGTTCTATTTAATAATGTTCTCTGCTTTCATTACTAATTATTTCCTCAAAATACATTTTAGTGAAAAGTGTTCTTCTATCACCCTCACTTCCATCTTTCTTTCTTTGACATTCTTTCTCAGTTATGTTTGACAATCCTGGGGTGGCTCCAAAACCTAAGAGGCCAAGTTATGGGATAAACGCAGCTGTACCTCATATAATCTCAGTTCCAAACAAATTAGATCAAAGGACGCCGCTCGATTTCTTTTGTTTTAAAAAGTACGACGTTTAACCCAGGCTTTGAACAACATTTCCACGTTTTCATAAGACACGCGTAATTTAACGGGAGTTAACGGGTATAACCTCATAACAAAAGCAACCTGTCACTTACGTGACAGTAAAGAAGATATTTCATTAACGTCCTTTTAATTATTAAAATATGTCAATCGGTTGTCTGACTGCAGCTGTAAGATTTCTAAATTAGTCTGTTATATTTAAAAGACTTTATTAAAAACATTCATGACCGTTCTAAACAAACACTCCTTATATTTTTACATGTGTAACTCATCACTGACTCTGTTGTTCTGATTATCAAACAGTTTTTCTTTAACAAATTGGCAAAAGACAACTGCCTAAATTAATACACTTTAAAAAGGCGTCAAAATGTCAAAAACCTGAAATGGAAATGTTTAATAAATTCCCTGTCACGTTAGTTTTGACCAGCGAGCCTACCAAAAAAGTTCGAAGTTCAACTGGTGACCACACGATATATGTTTGATATTTCTGCTGAAAAACCTCATTTTTAGACTGAAGCCAAGACGGAAAGCGAATATCCACAAGAGCTAGAATCTCTTGTCAGGATACGTAAGTAGAAATAGGAGTTTTGGATATTTTTTATAAAAGGGTAAGGTCGACGTCATTGGGTGACCAACGAGTATTGTGGTCAGTGGGTGTGTGTGGAGTTTCCTCTAGCGTGTTGGCGGGAACGCAGACATCCGTCACGAAAAAAAAAACAACATTTCCCCACAAAACCAGTTAACCTTTATGATTAAGAAGTACATCCAACCTCTTCCCTATTACTACTTTTACCAGGTTGGCAGTATGGCAGTGTTAACCACTCGTTTTGCAGCTACGTTGTGCGTTCTTCTTCTCCTTCAAGAATGCGGTCATGTCCACATGGTAAAGAATGCTAAAAGCAACAAGCATTCCAAAGGTGCTCGTCACTTTAAGGCTCATGGTAAACAGCAAAAGTAACTAGCACGTTACAACTTTAGACGCCCGCCTTAATTGCATTGTCTAGTGTGTCTCGATGGTCGTCTCAGTCAATCGTGTTTATTCACTGTTTTTTGAAAATGTGCACACAAGATGGATATATATTGAAGTTTTCACAGTCTTAGAAAGTTTTTCGCCTGCATGACGGGCTTGAAATATAGGAGATCTGATCAGACAAATGGTATGTCCGTCATGGCCCTTTGTAGTCGTAACAAAGTCTACTTTCCTTTTTTCTTAGAGTGTTGGGCTCTTGATCTTTAGAATTTCATTTTGGAAGCGTTGCCGACAGACACGTGATTTACAATACCAGGGATAGCGAATGGTACCTAGAAAATTGTGGGTCTCGGCAGCTCTTGATCCGATCTCGGAATTTTGGAATTCGAAGCCTTTGTAATGACTCACGAATTCTCGTTTTTGAGTGTTTCTTTCCGTCTCGGTTTTTCAGGACGTAAGGTCTAAAAGTGTTAGAGTCTCGGGCTCGGTTTTACAAACAAGGGTCCGTTTGCGTCTCGGCGCGTTTCGGATTTTGCCATTCGCCACATACCGGATTTCTTCAGAAGCGTTCATCCATACCTGTTGGTGTTTAACTTTGTTTGCTTTTTACACCCACAGACAAGGCTAAGAGTTCTAGTAACTCCAACGATAACGAATGGAAGTGGCTGGATGCTAAATCTGATGATGTTCATCTTGTACCACAAAGACCTGTTCATCAGACATCTACTAGGAGAGGTAAGTATTTGGGAAGATTTGAAAGGTTATTACTATAATTATATCAATATTTGTGGAACGTATACGTAAGACATAACGTGCTAGACCAATATGTCAAATAACCTCTAAAGAATCACAGTTTTTCTTCGTGTTCGTTGTGATACCGTTATTCCATTTTTTGATAAATTATAACTTGGCAGGTAGCGCGCGGCCTTTTTTTGCCGTGCCGCAAAAGCTCTTGATTCCTCGTTTGCACAACCCTGCTCAATCCAGACGTCCCTTAACTTGTAGCTTTGAATCTTTCCTGTGGGGGACCAGCTATTGTGTTTTAGCTTCAATTTTCTCCTTACCTTTCAAGAACAGGATCTTATGCATGTCATACACATTTTAGGATGGATAAAAAGCATTTTCAATGCTTTAAAAATTGGAGGACAAGTGGCATCTACAGCAACATCAATAGCTGGTCTTGGTAATGCGATTTTTCGCGCCATTGCTGGTTGCTGTACAGACTTTCCTGACGCTTGTAAGTTCCGTGATGAGTTCATTGAACTGAAAGCTCAAATCGAGGAAAAGAGTAATCGAGCGGACGAACTCGAACTTCAAGGTAAATTCTTTTTCTCTGAGTCTGCATACAGTATTTTTCTAAGCGCGCGCGAGAGATCAGAGACGAACACACATTGATGAAAAGTAAATATCTTATTCTGCTATGTAACTGCAGACGCAATTTTTTTACTGGGTCCTACGTATACCGAAATCATGAACCCAGACCTAGCGTCTCTAAGGAAGTGGTAATTTTCTGACACATTTCATCCATGCCCTTTATCTTATGAACTGCCAACTTATCGAGAGTCTCAATGTTCACGACAAGCAGAGGCAAAAAATTGTATAGACATCTGTATAAATGAAAGCATTTTGTCTGTGCATTTATATCGGCGCATTGCTTGTTGGGAGGGAAGCTCTTCATGTTTTTCAAGTAAAATTAATATACTTCTTCTTTCAGCTATGAATATTCAAGTCTACACAAACTACACCATCAATGAATATGAGGATATATTAGATGAGCTGAACGACATCGCAAACGAACAAGAAACGTTTCTATCTAGTATATCTCCAGAAGTATCTATTGCACTCAACAATGAAACAGCTCGAGTCAGGGTGAGACGTATATACCTATTTCAGAAAACGTTGATGGTTGGAGATCTGACATCTGAAAATTACAAACTGTTTCGAGTGGAAAATAAAGATAATAATAATATAAAATAAATAAATATTTCTATAGCGCCATTTCTGACAGCTCAATGATGGATCTGAGACAGATCAGATCCGTAAGAAGATGTCATTATTTTTTTTAAGAAAATGTTTTTTGGAGAGTCTGACAGGTTCGAGAATTTGACTAATTCCCGAACCGAACACCTATTCTAGAGAAAGATGGCGATTGGGTCCGTGATAATGTATATTTTTGTTTTTCGCTTAATCACCGACAGAAACTGATAAAAGAAAAGAAAGAAAAAGGACAAGAAGTGGAGTTTACAGAGATTTCCAGTTTGTACGAATCAGCTTTAGATAATGCATTGAATATTGGATTCCCTTTGGTTGGTCTGGTTGTGCCAGTATCGAAAAAGATCTACGGGTTTGCCAAACAAAGGATGGCAGCATCAAACACCGCTAAGGTTTGCAATTTCGAAATTTTCATTTCTCAAATCTACTACTCTTCCCCCTAGCTTCTCTCAAAAGTTTTAGCACTGATGGCTGCCATTGTGGATAATGAATTGTGCCGCGCTCTCACTACTGGTCAACTTGTGCGGTATATGAAAACCCTACTGAGCTCTGCAAATTAGAGGGAAGTCAAAAGATGTAGCCATAGCGAGCCTCTTTTGTTGAAAGAGTACAAGATGGGGACTAAACACCAAGCTACCTTGCAACTAAATTCTGTTTGATTTTTTTTCTCAGGTTGAGGTCGAGACGTCTACCAAGTTAGTGGATCCCCCACCAAAGACAAGACTTGGTCGTTATATATCGAAGGGAGTCAAACAGTATCAAGCTAAGGTGAATTCTATCAAACTAAAACTAAATCAGAGGTTTGGAAAAGCCGTTAAAATTGGGGCTAAGATTGGCAAAGGATTTAAAGTCGCCTTCAGTTACTTTAATGCTGGTAAGAAAAACTAAAGGAATACGTATACAAGAAACTGAAGCAGGAAACTTATTCCGACCCAACGTCAGATATAACACGTGCTTTGATTGGCCAAAGGAAGGGTGTGGTCATGGTCTATGAAAGCACACAGCACATGTGCACACATTTTCAAGTTTTTACGACATACGAATTCGAGCTCAACTTTAATTTACACTTAGTAATGGTGTTATGTTGCGTGACAGAAGCCCTTGGGTATCGAACGAAGGGTGGGAAAGTGTTGTTACAATTAATTCCCTCGTTCTGTTTTAGTTCAACCTTCGTTTTCATTTTCATCATTAAAATATAAGCTTTGAACAAAGACCCAGTAGTTATATATCTATATATTCATTTGATTCACAATGGAATATGCGAAGGCGATTCAGCGCAAACTCACTAAATACTTCTCATGAACCATAGGGCGTGTAAGAGAAGCAACTGGGAACGAGTCTGCTTAGAACAAGTAACTAACCGATGATATAAGCTCTCATACCCCTGAATGGTGTTCATTTATTTGTTTTTTAGGACTTAATATCTATATGATTATTGCCAGCCGAGACTCTTGCAAAGCTCGTCAAGACGAGGCCAGGAACGCTAGAGATGAAATGAAAAATGCATTTGCATTTTTTGAAGAGACGGAGAGAAATTTGACTGAAGCAAAAAACGTTATGGATCAGGTATGGCGTGGTGATTATAAAACCCAAAAGAAGTTTTGGGTATCAAATTCAACGCACTGAATTGTAAGTTATGATAGAGAGGGTGTATCTAGGTCATCCCCCCCCCCCCCCCCACCCTCCCACCCCCATTCTCTCTTTGATATAAACTGAGGGGAAGCAGGAGGAAGAACGTTCATTTGATTGTAACGAGTAGAATTCTTTTTTTGTTGTAGTCATTTCAATATCTGAGAGGAAACATCACCCATGATAGTACAATAATGGTCATTGAAAACATCAAGGAAATGGTGGAAGGGATATCTGGTCCTAGTGAGGATTTGGTAGGTGTAATAAAGGCATTATTAATTATCTTTAATAACTCATTTTTATCTGAAATTCCGATCCATCTAAAGGGGTAAAGCAAAGGTTATATGAAATTGATTGCCAGTCTGTTATTGTCAAACTGGGCCATGGAGAAAAGTTTCATAGCGACCTTTTTAACAGTGTTTTAATATCAGGATAACTCTTGGCAGTGGCTCAGCTGTAGCTATAAACTTTAGATCAACGTTGCACATTTTCCTCGACTCCCCCAGCCTCATTCCAAGTAGTTCTGAGTCCTTCATTGTGTATGCAGGTATAAAATCATCGAAAAAGATGGATTAGGTCATCTACTCAATTACAGGCTAGTTACATAAATGTCCCGTGATATTTGCACAACCCACAAATAGCCTTAATATTGATCGATCTGGTCTTTTCGTGGTAGGTTCAAGTTGCCGTCGATCTCCAACATTTTTTGGATAACATCAAGGAAGATACAAGTCTTGAAGGAACATACCAGCTAGAGAAACAGTTAGTGGACGCGCTAAAGAAAATCCCCTTCACACTTAGCTGTTATACTAACAAGGTTTGAAAATAATATTACTGTTGAGTGTTCATACAACGAGCGTTTGTGCCGTCGTCTTTAGCTTCGGCTCGGTTTGTCATGCTTTTTAAATTTTATTTCCAATGATGGCAGGTTAAGATGGTGAGATTCATAGTCAGCTCGTGTAGAAAAGGAACCGGTTCGTTCGATGCTATCTACGACGAAGCCCGTGGATTCTTTGATCACGACGATGAAGAAAATCCCGAAAATACTCAGAACTGCGCAAGAAAGACTGGTTACAGGTAAGTTCCTGTAATTTTTAACGATGTATCAATCATAGGCGCAACAAGCGAGGATTGTTTACTTCGTTTTTAAATTCTTCAACACAAAAACACCACTTCGTAATATTTATGGTAAATTTTTAATTTGGGATGTTGTATTGGCGCATGCGCAGACAAAATGGCAAGGGAAATATCTTCAGTATGAACAACTGGTTAAAAATGACCAATTTTTCCTTGCTAGAGAACTCTAAGGTTAAGTAGCACGTTTATTTTATTTTATGTAACACTTTGATTTATTTTTTCTTTATTTTATTATTTTTGATATTCTGACAATGCATGAAAAAGTAGCACGAGGATGAAGTGGAACACAAGCGATAATATTTCGTACACTGATTTCGAAAAATCGCAAAAAAAATCTCATTCAAAAATGTGAATTTGTCAGATATGTCAACAAAGAGGATTTGCTTAACGCTTGGAAGGACGTGGCTAAGAGCGAAAACGTAAACGAAAACTGTGTCTTTAACGATCCAGCGAAGAAGGACACTGCTTGTTCGTTCAAGAAAAACGGTTATGACGCCGCTGAGATTGCTACAAGGATGGGGTTATCTGAGGTAATATTTCTGGAAACATTTTACAACGAAATGGAAGAAGAAAATGATAAGGAAAAAAGTGACTGCCATAAAACAAATTAACGTAAAACTAATTTATGGAATGTGTTAGTATAATGGAGTGTAATACCATATAATTAGTTACCCAGGTTGCCTTGGGTAATTGTTTAGATATTTGGAACACAATGGAAAAAGCCCGAGGTCTATAATAGTCCAGTTTCCAATTACTAGACACCGCTGAACTTCCTGACAAAAGGCGCATTTATACAGGGTTAGCCTCCTTTTCAAACAAGACCCATGGAAGGGTAAAAAATGCACCTTTTGTCAGGAAGTTCAGCGGTCTCTAGTAACTGGAAACTGGACTATTTCATTCCACCATCTCTAATTTAAAACATTTGCTAACGCTTAAATCCAGGCTGATGCTCAGAGTCTCATAGACAACTGCCCTAAAGTAACAGAATTGACTCCAACGGAAAAAGCAACGGTTTGCAACCTCAGAAACCTAAAACTTGGTAATGACGTCATAGCCAGTTCCCTGTCATTGGATCCTGCTCTCGTCGTCAAGGTCACGTGTCCGCCGTCATAGTCGGGATTTGAATCGGAGAAGGATAGAGGTAAGGGCCAACAAACTGGTAAACATGGCAGTGTTTCTTATCGGTAAAACTGATCTAATTTTTAATGCGGATGTTTTACTTCGTAGGTTCCAACTCATTTGGGTATTCAACATGAACACATAGTAGTTCTAGATATATGTAGATAGAAATAAAAAGATAAACTATAGAAAAATGAGCTTTTTTTTTACTCAATATGCATGATCATTAATATGCTTTGAGACTCCACTGCTATAACCTTATACTGCCGAAAGAAATTGAGGTATTTTGTCCTTGCATGCTAATTGGTACACTTTGACATTGTAAATTTACAATTTGTTCAAATACTGAACAAAACAGAACAGACTGATAACCACATCATGCATCATCAACAACAATAACAACAATAACAGCAACAACAAAGATAACATTGTCAAACGTGTTGGGTTTACTTCAAAACTCAGTTTATGCAATTTAAGTGTCCATGCGATCTGTCACCTCTGTGGTTACCTGGAGATGTTCGTCTTACTTCGAGTGCCAAATCACTCGCTGTTCTTTAAGTAAGAGTTTTTTTTGTATATCTGCCTGTCTGTCTGCATGTCTTTGTTTTGTTGTTTTGTTTTGTTTTGTTTTGTTTTGTTTTGTTTTGTTTTGTTTTTGGTTATGATTTAATTTTAATTTGGTTTGGTTTGGGTTGGTTTGGTTTGGTTTGATTATGTTTTGTTTTGTTATATTTTTGTTTTTGCTTTTCGTTTTTCGCTTGTGCGTTTTGTGTGTGTTTGTTCAATGGACAAGATCATCTGCTAGAGGAGAGCAGATTGACGTGTTAATTATCTGGTGAAAAAGCAGAGTGTTAGGCATAAAAACACAAACGTGAAGGACGACTAGAAACTGAGCCTTTTGGTAGAAAGACTTCTACGTGAGTGTCATGTAACACATCCTCTGAGGCTCAGGGCGTCTCGGACATTCATAAACAGATGAATTAACAAATAGATTCCATTTTTCCGTGCGTCTGTACTCGATCTAATAGATGCACACATGACGTCAAAATGTGGTGAGAACAAAAACGTATACGCCACGAGACGAACCAACTGTCAATCAAAGAATTGTGAATTGCTTTCTAAGTAATTACTGAGTAGCTAGGAAGGTGGAAGATTCAAGCTTGAGTGGCACTTATGGTGTTGGTGTAGCTTTGTCCATAAGCAAACTGGTGACATTGCCATTTATTATAAGGTAAATTGATAGTAGTAATGCTAGCAAGAGATTCATGATTTTCAGTTACGTTGTCCACACCAAAACGGATTACTGAAGTCGACGAACAAACAATTGCAATCAAAGAAGATGGTGATAGTATGAGCCGAGGGAACTCCCATTTATTTTGTCACGGACGATCGTCAATAGAAAATCAATAGGAAAACATTGGCTAAGACTTAAACCACGTTAAGTAATCGGTCAAAACGACTAAATGTTGTGACCACAACGCTTTCCACGCTACAGTAAATCAGATTCATTATTGAGTAACGTTTCAGTTGCTAAACATCATGAAATAAAAATGTTGAACAAATAGACCTTTTTGCCGATATGGCGGCCATCTTGAATTCTTTTTGTTCCAAAATACATTATGGGATGCCCAGTGGGCAAATTAATATGTATTTGTACCCTGGGCATCCCATTTGTTTTGGAACAAAAGAATTCAAGATGGCCGCCATATCGGTAAAAAGGTCGTCTATTCCCTGTTACGTTTGTTTTGACCAGCGAACCAACAAAAAAGTTCGAAGTTCAGCCGGTGACCAGACGAAGTGCTAAAACCTTGTAAGACGTCAAGAGACAAGGCGATAAGCGAAAAGAGATACTCAAGTCAGGTAAGTCGTTAGTTGTTTTTGAGATTTTTTCACTTAGATATAGTAAAATGGTCGAGGCCATTGTGTGAGTGTAAAGAATTGCGGCTCAAGAGTTTACTAGTTTTGTACTGGGTTATTACGAGAATTTTACCAATTTTATATGAACTATAACCTTTTCAAATTAGCTAAAAACCAACAGATTTCTTATGTTTGCTATGCATAAATAAAGAATTACTGCTAAGAAAAAGCGGTGCCTTTGTACGAAAAAAGTGACACTGTGGTGTTCGTGTAAAAAAGCGCGTCTGTATTTGAGAAGAGGGTCTCTATGAAAGGCTGTGAAACAGGCAGAACTTGATCATGTGAAACATTGACCTATTCTGTTAGCCATTTTAGAGTTAATTAGTATATATGATAATTTTCAATTGATCTATCTAATCTAAACTACCTTTTTCTTTTACCTCTTCAGCGGCCAACATTTTTTTTCATCAAAGAAAACAATTGAACTAAATTCATATATTATATTTCGGTTTGTCGTATTTCTTATTTGTCTCACATGTCTAGCGTGTTCATATCGTTTTCTAGTTAACTTTCTCTCAAAACTGTTCAAAATATTTTGTCTTCGTATTGTGATATAAGTACGATGGGAGTATTATAGAGCAAGAGAAAAGTAAGCCTCAGAATACCCTATGAGTGGTAGCCGACTCTTTTACTTAGACAGCTCCACAGCTACAACGTTCATGCTACCAGTATATAGATCCAGTTCAGTTTCGTATGACTATTAAAACGGCACGGTTACGTATACGGCACGGTTACGGCACGATTACGGCAAGCTAGCACGAGACATTTGCAGCCGTTTAATAGTTTAATGTGCTAATAAATCATTCTACTTTCAGATCGGCAGTATGGCAGCAACTCGGTTTGTAGCGCTGTTGTGCCTTCTTCTTCTCCTTCAAGAATGTGGTCATGTTCATATGGCCAAGCTTGCTAAAAGTCAAAAGCAGCCTAAGAGTTCTCATCACTTGAAGACTCATGGTAAGTGATATATAACAATTGGTACATTACGTGCGCTCTGATTGGTCGAGAACCGTGTGTGATTACAATATGCACGCACAGATGACGACATTGAATCTTACGCGCGCTCTGATTGGTTGAAATGTTTCGCGATGAATATTATGTAAAAACAAATAGTTTCTATTTTTCCGTGGGTCTGTACTGTAAAAGATGCACGTCAAAATACTCTGTACTCTAATCAAATATAGAAGACGTGAAATGTGGTGATAACAAAAGTCAAGCCACCACTCAACTTCGTCTCGTGCGTGGCGTACCGATTTGTTCTCAAAATGTGTACCACATTTTGTGACGTCATCTGTGCATCTATTAGGGTACAGACGCACGGAAAATTAAAATGGAATCCATTTGTTAAATATCAATTCTATAAGCACAAATTACATACACATTCTGACTGAGTCCTATGGCGTAAGATTTTTTGTTAGCCTTTTCACATTCACGATGGATTCTTCGAAGCGTGCGTGTGTGTTAAGTTAAAAAAGTTATACTTTTAACATCTGTAGACGAGGCTGAGAGTTCAAGTAACCCCAATGAAAACAATTGGGTCTGGCTGGATTTTGTTGACACTGCTAGGGATCTTGTACCACAAAAACCTGTTCATCAGAAATCTTCTAAAAGAGGCAAGTATTTCAACAAACGTTGTCCGCCGGCGGCTAAAGCCTACGCGACTCACCCGAAAGGAAGCATGGGTAAACATTACTAAAGCTATAAAATCACACAAATGTCCACACCATAATTCAAATCCAGCTTGTCATAACCTAATACATCAAAGAACTTCAAATAAAATCAAGACCAATGCTAAAAAGAGAGGGAAATTTTGCAACTACCCATACTCCTTTTCGGTCTAGTCGCGTAGGCTTGAGACCTCTCATACGACAACCTTTTTTGAAATAGGTATATTTGATAATTGTAAAACGCATTGCTTTAATAAGCCTCATTTTCCTTTTTGCATGTCTTTTACACATTTGCTGAAAAGCTTTAGTAAATTTTGGGGGGTTAACGTAATCCATCTGCCTTCAATTTTTTATTGAAAAATAAGTGATTTCAGGCATTTTTCAGGTTTTTGCCTTAAGTAATCCTCTAATTAAGAACGACAGGGGGCTTTCTATTGTTCTGCGGTATTTCGTTTTCTTGGAAACATTTGTACGTAAATAAGATTAAAATTACTTACAGTTTTGGTGTGAATATCCCCGAAAGATAGAAGAACTTTGCTTAAAAAAAGGGGCTTGCCTGAACTTGCCCGAAAAACTACTACATAGTAACAAAAAAGTGCTTACGAAGCCTTAATAACGAAATACACGTCATTTTGCCAAATATGGCTTGACTCTCCAAATATAGCTAACTACGAGACAGGAAGCCCAATATTATCTTAGAAACAAAAATGGCGGACAAAAACGACTAGTAAACGGTATCCTGGAAAATCTTCTTAAATATCGAGAAATATAACTGGAAAACAAAACTAATGAATTGGAAAATGTTCTCAACTTAAAGGTAAATACTCAACGATGTTAATTTCCAAAGGAAACTATAAAAAAGGGCTAATTTGTCGCTACACAGTTAATGAATAAAGGGGTGTTTACATGGCGCGCACTAGGATCATCCTAGCAGGCAAAACATCCTACCTTTTATACATTTACTGCATTCTGTTTAGTAGAATGATCCTAGTACCCGAAGTGAAGACACAAATTTCCATGTAAACAGAATGCAGTAAATGTATAGCAGGTAGGATGATTCGCATGATAGGATGATCCTAGTGCTAGGATGATCCGAGCGTCATGTATAAACACCCCCTAAGATAGAATAAATGAACTAGCTCGAGATATTATGGAAGGTTTTCATGTTCTAACAGTGAGTGAAGTGAACGGTTTACTTAGTAAACAATACCACAATTAACACCTAACGATCTTTCTTGCCATTAGCCTCCCTTATTCTTAATCTGAGAATTACTCATGTTTCCTTTAGTTTTGATCAATATAACGTTAATATTCTTGATTTTTTTAGGATGGATAAATAGTATTTTTAAAGTTATAAAAATTGGGGGCAAAATAGCATCCACCGGAGCGTCATTAGCTAATCTTGGTAACGCAGTTTTTCGCGCCATTGCTGGTTGCTGCACAGATTTTCCTGACGCTTGTAGATTCCGTGATGAGTTCATTGAACTGAAAGCTCAAATTGAGGAAAAGAGTAATCGAGCAGACGAACTCGAACTTCAAGGTAAAATAATGTTTACTTTACACTGTTCCAGACTGTTATATGTCGCTCAATGTCAGCCGTCGTAATTAAGATAGAGTACGAACACTAAAAACGTGCAACATAAATAGTTTGTCTATTCCTTCGTGGTTAAATGAAAACCACCAACTCTAGTGCGAAGTATTGCACGCTTGTAGTCGCTTTGAGCAAAACTCCGGGGAAATCTTAAGCATTTGCTTTGTCATTTATTTGCATTTTTTTTTGCATTTAATTTGTAAATGGTAAAACTTTTAGGGCTTGTAAAATTGTCAATTCTAACCAATCTTATCTGAAACTTTGGAATCATGTATTTCAAATTAAAAAACAACTTATGTGACCATGTAAAAAGAAGTTTCGCTTTAAGTGCACTTTCTGCATTCTGACTCGAAAATGTTGATGCATTGCTCGTTTCAGCTAGGAATATTCAAGTCTACACAAACTACACCATCAATGAATATGAGGATATATTAAATGAGCTGAACGAGATTGCAAACGAACAAGAAACATTTCTGTCTAGTATATCTCCTGAAGTATCTATTGCATTGAACAATCAGACAGCACGTGTCAAGGTAAGCAGTCAACCATTATCAATCTATTTGTAAATCCACTGATAATAAATAGATAGCGAGCTGAGAAGTTTTCTTTTTACTATCTGGTTGGATTAGTTGGGCGTCAATCAGTCGAGCGAAGGTTGGGGTTTGACGATTGGTTTGACTTTCGGTCGGACGAGGAAATAGTTTTAGGAGAAGATGCTGCCTTTGTAAGTATACAAATGCAAAGATCTGCACGTCGGGCCTCGAATAAGCACGGTCAGTAATTAAACCGTAGCCGCTAGGCTGGAACTCTACAAATTCGGATTTGAGCAATTAAAAATTGAACGGAGGAACGTAAAAGAACCCATACATACGCTCTACACCACTGTTCACCAGAAGAAGGGGCCTGGTTAGCCTATTGTATTATTCAATTTCGCATTTATCCGATATAGCACTGCTAATGAGCAGCACACTACTAGGTATACAGACTTCAGTGACTTTACGGCACAGTTAACACTAAGAATGACATATGTCGATCCAGGGTTTAGCTCCCTCCCCTCACTCACACTCAGTGTTGGTCCAATGATAGGCATTTTTGGGGGTAGCAGGGCGCCATCTCACCTCTCAACATTGAATGGAGGGGGAGGGGAGGGATCCAGATAATATTTATTGCGCAAGTGATTATCATAGAACATTGACAGAGTGTTCCATGTAGTTTTTCTACGATTGTAGCTGTATATGTTGCTTGTGCTTATGCTTGCGTCGCTCGATGAGTGACCAGGCATGAAAAAAAAAAAATGCAATGCTTATGCTTGCGTCGCTAGATGAGTGACGAGGCATAACAAAATTCAAAAACGCGACGCGATCGTTATAATGTAATCTTGTCCACTTTACAAAATGTGTAAGCGTTCTATTTATTGAATCACCAACAGAAACTGATAAAAGATAAGAAAGAAAAAGGACAAGAAGTGGAGTTCACAGAGGTTTCTAGTATGTACGAATCAGCTTTAGACAGTGCATTGAATATTGGATTTCCTTTAGTCGGTCTGGCTATCCCAGTGGCGAAAAAGATCTACAGTTATTCCAAACAAAGGATGGCAGCATCGAGCACCGCAAAGGTTTGAAAATTAAAACTCGCTACTCACATTAAGGGTGTACTGACATATAAAAATTGCCCGTTGCTAGGGAAATGTAAAAATTCTATAAAATGCCACCAAATTGTCATATTGCTTTTATATTTTGTAGTTTGTCTTCCCTGAGGGAACTTTCGCATTTTATGACGCCATTGCATGACGTCATCATGTGACGTCATAGACACAGAAAAAAGCTATAATTTTTTACAGCACTGTATATTTGAGAATTTAAAATGCATTATTTTAATCTTGAGACCAAGGTGCATAGAATCAAGCATGGGTTTTAAGAATGGTTTCCAAATAAACATTTTAGGATTTTTTGAACGTCAAAAATGAGCGACATATACCAATAACTTTCGTATTTCTTAATTTTTCGCAAATCCCATGCTCGGCTTTGAAGAAAAGGCTGTAAAGAATATAAATATTGAAAAAACACTTCATTTTGATAAAACCTGCCAAAGATTATAGCTTTATAAAGAAACCGGAAGTAAAGTGTCCCGCGCATGTGCAATAAGAACAAAAATGAGTCCTTTTTGTCAGGTGTGCGTTGCTCTACCGGAAGTCAAATGATTCCCGCCAGAAACGCGTGCGCGAGTGCCTATTCAATTTTGCCGGCCAAAAGAAGACCCTATTTTGCATAGCAACCGTTGCAGACAGTAGTACGTAATAATGAGAAGGCTAGTTTGTCTCCACGCGCGCGCGGTCTTTTAAAAATCACAAACAGTTGTGACATTTTAGGGCCTGTTTACATGGAGATATTGTCACCCTACTAGTAGGGTGCCCCTCCTCTATTGTTTTTCGTGGTTGTGTTTACATGTCAGGTAGGGTCACCCTAGGGGTAGGGTTACCCTATCGACTAGGTAGGGTGACCCTCCTTGGAGGGCCAGTTTTTTGTTTACTTCAGCCATGTAAACGCTCAAGGTAAGGTGATCCTAGCGGGAGGGCTATCTCGAATTACATCAATTGACGTCAAAATGACGGCCTTGATAATATCTATGAGCTATTAGCATCGATAATAGGCCACAGCACTGTTAAACTGCAGCCAAGGATGCTAACGAGAGGAAAACTGAATGTAGCGCCAAAAGAGAACGCTTTCCCGCCATTTTGTTGTTTACAAAGCTTAGCGACCGAGCCATGACGCTAGCCCTACCCCCGGGGTGACCCTTGCTTGTCGAGTTTGCATGTAAAGGAGGGCTATGTTTTGACCCTTCCAGTAGGGTGACCCTCTTAGGAGGGGGACCCTATCTCCATGTAAACAGGCCGTTACTCCACATTTGGGCTATTTTTAGAAGTCATTATCGTCTGTCATTCCCATTATTTCGTTATTTCGGTTATTTTGAACGACTTCACTTCAACGGTAGCTAATTTAAGTATTCACATTATTCAAGAACTTTCTAAATCGCGCTAGTGCCTTACCGTGGCAAAAAAGTTTCACGTTATACTCCTGAACCATCCCATCCCAAATTACACACTTGTATCTAGCTTTTGAAAAATGGCACACTAGACAACTAATCTATCCCTAAGTTACCTAATTACTTTCAATTGTAAGGTTGAAACCCAGACGTCTACCAAGATGGTGGATCCCCCACCAAAGACAAGACTCGGTCGTTACATATCGAAAGGAGCCAAACAGTATCAAGCTAAGGTCAGTTCTATCAAAGCCAAACTAAATCAGAGGTTTGGAAAAGCCGTTAAAATTGGGAAACAGATTGGCAAAGGATTTAAAGTCGCCTTAAACTACTTTAATGCTGGTAAGAAAAACTATACATGCTAGTTATACAATGATTTTGAGTGGAATACCATGGAATATCCCACGAATCACTTGTATTTTCTAGTATACACACGAGCCTTAAGGCGAGCCTTAAGCCTTAAAGCAGGAGACAACCGAGCACAATGACTGTAGACCTGACTAACTCTCGCAGTATTTGACTGATGTTTCGTTTTTTTAGGACTTTCTCTCTATATGATTATTCAAAGCTACCAATCTTGTAAAGCTCGTCAAGAGGAGGCAAGGATTGCTAGAGATCAAATGAAAAATTCCATCGTGTATTTTGAAGAGACAGAAAGAAATTTGACTAATGCTAAAAGCGTCATGGATCAGGTACGGCATAGTTATAGAAAAATTGTTTTGCTAGTGCTTGGAAATGACCCATAAAAGGAAGCCCTTTTCTTGGATACTTAATTGAGTCTGATAGACTGTTACATCATGCACACCTTGTTGCCCCACACGGCCACACCCTCCAAGCCTCTCCAATATTAAAACATAAAACGCGCGCGCATGTCTCTTTGCTTTGATTTATATTTGAGATATAACGCGCGCGCTGATTGGCTGGCTACCATGTTTATATCAGAGGACAAAGATATGGCTCGCTCAAAAAACGTCAAAAATACTTTATAAAAGCAATATACAATGGCTGATTGTGTTTCTGTACTGTGATATAAATACGATGGGAGATGCAGAGGACAAGAAAAGCAAGAGAAAAGCTCTGCTCTGCCTTGTGTTTCTTAGCTTGATTTTCTCATGTTCTACATAGTGTTTCACCCATCCAACTCTTTAACGTCGCGTCGCGTTTGCTTAATCACTCTATTGCTTCAGTAACGACATGTCTAATCCTTTTAATCCTAAGTGATGTGTACTTTTGTACAATAGTGAGACTAAAAGGCTGTTGTAATGTGTTGAGATTTTTGTTCTAGTCATTCCAGTACCTGAGAGGAAACATCACCCATGATGATACTCTATTAGTCATTGCAAACATCAAGAAAATGGTCGAAGGAATATCTGGCTCAAGCGAGGACTTGGTAAGCAGCAGGAATATTTACAGTGTTTACTTACTTTAACTCATGACTGCAAGCAGACGGTGCACATTTTACTCGCCCATTAGCGTTCCGTCTAGCTCATGTGTATTTAGCTATAACTGTAAAGGTAAAACAAAGGTAAATCACGTCAGTAGTTTAGCGTCAGTAGTTTCTTCAGCTAGAAGCTGATCTCTCATGCCAGAAAGCCAACCGCGGTGCACTTTTACCCCCTTTTGCAAATTAACAGCGCTTCGTTTTAAGGGCATTTAAAGCTATTTAAAGCTACACAGAATGGAAAGAAGTTGAAACTTGTGAGGTCTACTGGGAATCGAACTCGGGACCTCTTGCATCAAAATGTCGCGCACTAACCAACTTAACTACACTTGCTCCTAAACGACCTTACGTCGGTAAATCGTGGCAGTCAACTTTACCTCCCCCTCTCCATTTTTCACGCGGTCACTGGGAATAGAACTCGTGACCTTCCGCTCAGAAGGTCGTACTCTTTCGCCTCGTCCACACGTTTACACGTTTACGTTTGTAAATGCATCAAAATATTTCTGTCCATACGAAAACGATGGCCAGCGTTTGTAGTTTGTTTTAGCGGCTTCCACACGAATCCGTTAATGTTTGTAAAGGTTGGATTTTATGCATTTATGCCCGTTCACACGAAAACGCTTTAACTTGTAAACAGCGGCGAGCATTTCATTTATTAATGCTGTGTCATCAACGTTTTCGAAACGGGTATCCCACGAAAACGCGTAAACGGAGTTTTGAAAAATATTTACTTTGGAGAGCGTTTTCGAAAATTGCGTTTACGGTGAGCGTTTTAGTTGTTTTCTTGTAGACGGCTACAGGAGGCATAAGCGCATAAACAAATATGTAAACAAACACGGACTTAACAAAATGACAACTGAAAAACCTGGAAAAATGAAAATTAAAAATATAGAAAAGTGACAACTGAAAAACGTTTCCAAAGAATGCATAAAATATCTGCTCTTTTTGTGATAGGTTAAAGTTGCCGTCGATCTTCAACATTTTTTGGATAACGTCAAGGAAGACACAACTCTACAAGGAACATACCAGTTAGAGAAACAGTTGGCGACCGCGCTAAAGAAAATACCCTTTACACTTAGCTGTTATACTAACAAGGTTCGAAAAGGTCTCAAGCATGTCACGATTTGAAGGAACCTCTGAAATAGATGACAGCAGACTCATGCCGTGAGTCTTAAATGTGTGATGCCAACATCAACGTCGACCTCATTTCTTGGTGTTTGCAGCTTAGCGAACAACACCTTGAACTTTGATTCTTTAAGTGCACAAAAAATGATGTTGTGCATTTTGTGGCATTTTCTCTTTTCTTTTTCAGCGTCCATTGACGATTATTATTATTATTATTATTTCGTTATTTTGCATCAGTAACTTTTTAACAACAACCCCTCAAAGAGGGTTTTGAACTGTTTGGTCTATAGTTCTAGCTCTATGGTTGTCTATATATTTTAAATTTTATTTCCACTGATGTCAGGTAAAGATGGTGAATTACATAGTTAGCTCGTGTAGAAAAGGAACTGGTTCGTTTGATACTATCTTCAAGGAAGCCCGTGAGATCTTTGATCACGACGATGAAAAAAATCCCAATAGTCCTCAGAACTGCGCCAGGAAGACTGGTTACAGGTACCTACATAAAGATGTTAGGGAAACTTGAACTAAAACTGATAAAAAAGGGCGGACTTTCTAAGGATCGGCAAGGCTGGAAAGTACCTTTTATTTTTATTATGTGATTATGTTTATCAATGAGCAGTTTGCAGTCTTCTGTTTTTAATACTAGCTCCTAGCTGTTTTTAATAGCTCCTTGTTTCCGAGGCATTTCTCGCTTTTTTCCGTCTTTTGTCTCTATTTATCGAGCCGCAAAGCGGCGAGACGTTGACTCGTAAATGTAAACGTCTCCCCGCCTCGCGGCTTGATAAAGATAAAAAAAAAACACCCCAAAAACACACACACAAACACAGAGGAAAGTAAAAGGAACACTAGTTTCAACGACAAACGACACAAGAAAAATACAAACGCGTAATTCGTATTCTCATTTTTATATTGCACGTGTTTCATTTTGATCCGATATGAAAATATTGCACAGGAGGATGAAATTATGAACAAACGCATTCACCAAAATTAGCACATACTATAATGTACGTCACATGATTGTCAAAAGAATTCTGCAAAAAAATCGCCAAAATTCTCATTCAAGAATATGTTTTTGTCAGATATGTCAACAAAGAGGATTTGCTAAAGGCTTGGCAAGATGTGGCTAAGAGAGAAAATGTAAACGAAGAATGTGTCCTTAACAACCCAGCAAAGAAGGACATTGCTTGTTCGTTTATGAAAGATGGTTTCGACGCCGCTGTGATTGCTACAAAGATGGGGCTATCTGAGGTAATGTTTCTATGGTTTTAACTGGTATCGTCGGCCAGGGTCATCATATAAAACGTTCTGATATTTCAAGCCCAAGGTGCATGACTGGTCGAGAAGGCACAACCACGCATGACAATAAAGTTTTCAATCTCGTACCCAGAGTCCCCGTAACTCTCGGCCAGCGCCTCGTTATTCGCTGCTGGTCGAAAGTAACGCGGGCTCAAGGTACGAGATCGCAGCGTCTTTTTTTTCAACCATCATTCTTTAAAGTGCAATGCCTTTCTCTTTAAAACATTCAAACCCAGGCGGAAGCAAAGAGTCTCATAAAGGGCTGCCCTGAAGCAAACGATTTAACTCCAGCTGAACAAGAACAAGTTTGCAAACTCAGAGAACTTAATCTCAGTAATACCCTCATTGCTGGGTCTTTGTCACTGGATCAAAAACTCGTCGACAACGTCAAGTGTTAGTCATATGAGAAGGACAAAGGTAGGAGGCAATATACTGGGTTGATTCACGCGTTTGTAGCATCTGATAATTTGTCTCTTTTTTATTCTATAGGTTCCAATAATGTGTGAAGCTTTAAGTTGAGTTAGCAATTATCAATTGAAATAAAATTGACAAAGTTTGAAAGTTTTCCATTAATTATGGCTCGTATGTGCTTCCTCTGGAGCAATGTAATCAGTTCTTACGACATGGGTGAAAAACGCAGTTGCTCATACTCGGAAGTTTTTAATAAAACCATTTTGGTGGTTTTAGATAAAACCATTGTAAATCTTGAAAGTTAAGCGGGCTGTCCGTGAAAATTTATTTTTCCTAAAACATTGCTTTTATTTGTAAACTGACGAGTCGTAAACGAATTAGAACGAGTCTACGAATTCCCGCCGAATTTTCGAGCATTTTCCAGCGTCTTTTCATCCGGTTTCATTTCCTACCGGACAAACCCACTTTCACTGCAGCAGAATTTTATCTTGTTTTTGTTATTCAGCTCCTTTAAGATAAATGTAAGTGTTACGTTTTCAAAAAACTTCCTTGAATTTCATTCAGCTGCACGAAACAAATAGGAAACGTGGGCATAGGGATAAATACCAGTTTGATTGCTTAAAGTGGGACGACGATGAAATTAACGCCCTTATTATTTTTATATTTGTTGACATCTTAATAGCGTTCATATTAACATGTCAAAGCCATCTTGTCATACGATAAAAAGAACGTCCTCAAAAGGAGCTATTTTCCTATGCTTTCATCGGCCGCCTTTATTCAAAGGAGCACTTGGATGAAAATTTATAACGAATGAAAATGACTTAAAATTTAGTCAAACCGATAATTACAGCCCTACTAATTAATTACAACCATGAAGCAACATTTTCTTCTTATTTAGAAGACACAGATAGAAATTGTTAAGTATTTTAGCATCTAAATTTTAGGTATATGATCCCCCCCCCCCCCCCCCCCCCCCAATTTTTTTACATCGGATTTCCATCTTACTAAAGTAATATTTTGATTTTTAATCCGAAAAATCGTCTTTCAAATTTTATTTTATTATTTTATTATTTTATTTAGAAGCTTCCACTAGTTCGCGAGTTTACAATAACAAGAGAGAAACAAAAAGGAACTGATAAGACACGACTACATCATAACACATTTGAAACTAAGTGAGGGAGCAACTAACGGACTCAAATGGTCAAGATTTCATCGTCGCCTCACTTTAAGAAAGGAGATTGGTTGTAGCGTTATTATCTTTTCTAGAGATGTTTTTTATACAAAAGCAGCTGAGTTATGGCCCTTACACTAGCAAGTTTTCTGACAACTTTGTGTGGCAAATGAATTTTCCCGTCTACAAATACATTGAAATTTGGTCAAATTTTCTCATCTACACTAGCAAAAGTTGACACTGAAGAAAATTTGTCATAGAGAATTTACTCTATAGTGGAAAGGCCTTACTTTATATTGAAGAGTCGTTACTAATCATTTTTTTGGGAGTAGAGTAAACAACCAATCAAACTTGTCTTGAGGCTCTTTTATTAACAATGAGTGTATACGACGAAAACCGGAATTGTTGTTATCATAGAGATTCTCGTTAGTTTTCAGTCAAGCACTTGGCCATTAACTAGTCAGTCTTCAACGGCCGAGATCCGGCAAGGGATTTTAAAAAGTGCAGGTAGAGTACGATTTGCTTTTACTTCTTGTTCTCCCATGAAATTGAGTATTTTCGTAATCGACAAACTTTTTACTCAGTCAATTTCTATGATTATAATAGTGTCAGTTCAAATACATTGCAATTTTAGGACATTTTTCCTATAGTGAAACAAGAATGAGTCAAACCAGTTGTTCTTCCATGTAAAGTTACATGGTGAACATCGTTTTTAGGACTGATTCTGGTTACTGGGTAATATTAAATTAGGTCCTTCCACACGACAGGCAACTGAATTTTCTATGACAAATTTTTACTAGAGAATTTTTTTTTTGCTGGAATGGATGAGAAAATTGCCAAATTTCATATATCAAATGCAGATTTGTGATATGAAATTTGATCGTGTAGATATGGAGAAATCCATTTGCCGTAGAATATCTATCATAAAGATTTGCTTATTGGAATGCCCTTAAGAACTAACACTATTTAAAAGACTTGTTAAAATTTAAACTAAGCTAAGGTGCTAGTTGTTATTATCATATAGCACGTTTAATTGGGTCTACCATGTTTTCAACAATAGTGACACTTTAATATTTATGTTTTTGTAGTTGCCATTTCATAGTCAGCCGATTAATCATCTAGTCTTATAGTTTCAGTATAAGTTGGATTTCAAAACAAATCTATTTAAAAAACAAGTTAGAAGAGATATCAGAAATTCAATCAGGTGAAATAACATTCAGAGCAAATATTAAGATTAAAATGTGAATAGAATCACCTGCAAATGCGAAAAAAAGTTAATTAGAAGCAAAAATGTTCACTAAGAACCTCACGAAATCCTCTGTTTGACCTGTTTGCCACGATGCAAACCAAACCTTAAAACTGATATTTTAATATATCGATCGAGGTATTGGTTCTCATTTTTTTTATTATTATTGCCCATTCACCGCCGATCCGTGTTGAACAACTCTTTTCAAGCCATGCCGAATCTTCCAACATAGTTTATCTTTACCGTAAGTGATCTAATTAACGCTAGGGGGCGCTTATTAAATTTTGACGATTTCAGGGTGGCATTTAAAAGACAAGAGGCGTGTATTGGAGAGAGGCATTTATCAACTTTTACAGCAATGAATTACAAAACAAAAGTAAACAAGGTATAAGAAATATCAAAAGAGAAATAGCCAGAATGTATTCAATTAGTTTTCAATATTTGTCCAAATGGTCGTCAACCAGAGTTACGTTGCATGGCCTCGTTCGAGACATCAAGGAGCATAATCCTTACTTTGAACTAGACTCAGAACAAGATGATCAAGCAAGAACCTGATTGGCTAATATGAATGTATTGTGCTCTGCCTTTGCAGAAAGCCTTTTAGAAGGCGTTTATTAGAGAGAGGTGTTTAAAAACAAATTTTGAATTTTAAGGAGGCGTTAATTAGATATAAGGCATTTATTAGAGAGTGGGCGTCAATTAGATTATTTACGGAAGCTAGCTTAAACCTTTTGTTCTAAGCACAGTGACGTAGGCAGAAAGTTTTCGGAAATACGAACAACAATAACAACAACAGTTCATTATAAGCTTCCGTATACGTTTTACTATTTAGAAAGCTGCTGCTAAAACTTTAATAGCTCTACTGTAAACAGTGTATATTCAAAAACAATAAGTCTACTAACAGCTGTTATGGTCAGTACATGCACTTAAATTTTGTGCGCTTAAATAAAATGTTTTGTTATGAGCGTTTTCCAGATATATATCAATGGAGTACAAACACTCACAGCATGCGATACTTCGCACTATTCAGTACAAAATAGTACCAAATAAATATGTATACGTAGGATAAAAATCATCAAAGACTCAATGGAAAGAAAATTTACGATAGTTTTTTAATATTTTTATCAAAACGAAATTTGTGAAAATGTTAGGCTATGTCAACACAAAACAAAGCTTTGTCCACGTCGTTGAAAACACAGCTTTTCGAAAACGCTTATAACACGATGGTTGTTTGGTCTCTATATTTAACCATATTCAACGTTGCTCAAAATTGAATTCAGCGTTTTTGTGGCAGAGAAAGCATGTTAATGTGCGCGGAAAATATTCATTTCATGCGCTTTTGATAGGTTTTTGATGGGTTTTCAAAGTGATCTTGATTAGTGTAGAGGTAGAGGTAGCCGTGGTGTGTTTTTTTAATTAAAATGCGCAGACTTTTGGATATTACACATGTCCGGCTAGGGACGTAAAAGTGAAGCAAATGGAAATGAAAATCTCGTCCATTATCATCCATGGTTTGGTTTTAATGAATTTGATCAGTTTTATCTCATAACCAGTAAGTCCCTCCATAGAAACATTTCACACATCAGATCAATTAAAAACATTCTGGCTCGTTTATCACTGACAACCACTTATCGTGACGTCATCCAGCTGACGTGATTTCAGTGATACGTGAGCATGACGCATGCACGTAGTTTTCGCTCCATTGAATTTCTCACGTTCTTAATCTGATTATTATGCTTTAAATTTGTGTATATTATTCTATATATACGACATGGCACGGAACTCTTGTTAGCATGTTTTTCGTATTTGTATAGGAAATCGTATAAACGTGAGTGATTCGGGATTTATGGGCACGTGCAATTTTGATATCTTTCAAAGCATCATCATAAGTGACCATAAATCCCGAATTGCACGAGCAGTTTATGCAATTTTTTGATAATATACTCAACAAAATACAAAAAAAAAAAAAAAAAAAGAAAGAAAAAGAAAAAAGAAACAACAACAACAACAACACAACAAAATTAACAACAAAACAAAAAAATAAGCGCGCGCCAATCACAAGACAAAACTAACATTACATTTGAATGGCTTCCTGTCTCAGCTTTTCAAATTTTATTCAAATAATAAAATTAACTGATAGTGCAGGAAAAACCTTGTTAAAATGTTAATACATAATCATGGGCTCCTATAAATATATATATTTAAAAAGTGTGTGTCTCTATAAACTTCAAAGAGTGCTATTAATTCGGATTCAAACAGCACTCTATTACCTATTTATGCATTTGCTCTGGACCAATCAGAATGCAGACATTTTGTTGGGCATATGATAATTTCCTTTATAGCATCACCATCGTCATCATCATCGTTATCATCATCATTTTATCATAAGAGTTTCCGTATGAGTGTGAAACGGACCGTCCCGAGCCGTGACATTGTCAGTGGCGTGATTTCTATAAAAATAATTTAAAATTCCTGCCGTGACCGTGACCGTGACCGTGACCGTGCGGTGCCGTGCCGTGACCATTCCGTTTTCACAGTCATACGAAAACTGCTGTATTGATGTACTAGAGTACAAACACTAAAAGCATGCAAAACTTTGCACTACGTTAAAACTATTTCTTATTGAAAAACGAGAGGCCATGATTGAAAGTTATTCGATAGTGCAGATATATATCTAGACAATACATTCACGTCACATTTCTTGGCCATAGTTTTTCACATTTATTTTTTGTCAAAATCTTCCAAATGATTTTGGTGATACATAAGGAACCAGCAAAATAATACAATACAAAAATACATCGATGGAGTTAGAATAATAATGAGATCTCGAAAATGTCGTAACTAGTTCGGTCATTGTTTTGGTTGCAGTGGCTGGTTTTAAAGTGACATGGTAAATAATTCTTATCAGTTATTTGTGACCGGCATTTCTAAAAATAGGCCTCACTCTATTCGTTAGTAAGTCTTTGGAGCGAGTACAATTTAGTCAAAAAAATATTTTTATAACGAATGCAGAAGTATTTGCAGAGAAAACATTTGGCCTAGCTCATTATTTCACGAACAACACTATTTAGGAAGGCTTCCTTTTGTTTTGGTAGTAAATTTCCCATTTTACATTGTATGGTACTGGTTATAATTCCGGTATCAGCTAAGTAAATCATGTTTGACGTATATAAATGAAGTCTGATGTTATTAAACTAGAGTATTCAATTAAGGCAGTAATTACGAGTTATAGCCCACACCTTTTACATCAATCTTAAGTCACGGTTCCATTGGCAACGGCAAATTTCAGCCAATACTCGCACTGACCACAGGAAGCAATTATTCCAAACGAGTAGTTCATCAATATTGAAAATGCACTTACAATAGCCTAGAGCTGAAGGCGAATTGAGTGCTGTATACATAAAGGTAATGACACTATTAGAATTGAGACATCATATGTTAACACCTTGGGCAAACAACGAATACTAAGTTAGAGAAGACTAGCCTTAGGTAAGTACTTTTGTGATAGTATATGGACATTCAACATTCATTTGCAAGAGCTACCTATATAACGTGCTTTCGTTTGCTCAATTGTGTCAAAATTCTGTAGAGAATTTCATTCAGTCACGGCACTGATAAATCCGATCTTCTCAGTTATATAACTTGCTCTTCCTCTCCATCAAAACATCAAGAAGTAGACTTGAATTGCCATTTCAGTTATCTCAAGTACTATTACTATCATTTGTTTTCTGTGGAAGTTGTATGAATATCATGCGTAGATTCTAGAAATACCTAATACCAATGAACCGAGTGAGAATCACTGGATTAATAGTTGTTTCCTTAATCAAAACTAGCTATTTTCTTTTTTGCCATATGTGCTTTAATAAATAAAGTTCCTTTTACAAAATTTGCCCGTCATTTTCTTCCAAAAAGCGGAGAAACGCTGAAAACTTTTCCATTTCTGTTTTAGTATCTGTCTGAAAAATCCATCCGCTTAACATCCTGCACAATGATTGACAAGTTTACCTACGATAAATCCATTAGTTTCCTCAGCATTGAATCAGTTTTTCTCTTATATAGTCTTATATAGTTATGTTACAAGATCAAATTTCCCAACCACTTGTTTCAGCTGAGGTCACGTTTCGTTTCCGATTAATTCATGATCACGTGATCTCGACCTCGGTTACGAAAAATCGATCATGTACCATTTTCCGGTCTTGCTTAGAAGTTAACGATATTGATTTTAATTAAAGCTACTAATTAAAGAGCATAATGTTAGGACTTCTTGTTGATACTATCAGCTGTGGATATTCTAGCCCACATTAGCGATACGTTTTACCAACAAACAAGGTCTTAGAATAAGTGACAAGAAAGTGTTGCCTTAGCTTTGTACATTATTCATATTACATCTGCAAAATTTTGATCTTCTTTTATAAGGATTGTAAACAGTTAGCTCTCTCTCTCTCTCCATACACAACACTAGCCCTGATTTGAATGAATGTAAAATGATCCACAACATATTATTCTGGGAGGGTAGGGAGATCCCGGGTGGATTGGAACGTGGGGCTTTGCGCCTATTGGACGATTTTTTGTGCGATATTACGAGAAATTTCGTTTTACGATGGTTTAGAGCCACAGTATTTGGTAAAACTCAGTAAATCTTTTCGGTGATTTCGGTTTTTCAGATACATCTACCAAAGTCGCCAAACGACCAAAACAATCGGCCATTTCACTTTCGGGAAGCGGGATTTCATGTGCGGGAATGCTAGCTGTATTTTAGTTTTACTTTTTTGATGCGGTGATGAGGTATTGGCTAACCCTAACGACGTCTTCCGGATGTGTATGTGGTTTGTCCTTAAAAATTTACTATTTTAGGGCATTTGAATATTTACATAGAAAATACGCTATACCAACATATTGATGTATATGTTTATATACATTAGATACTATATTTTCGAGTAAATGGCTAGGCTAAGAGTAACAAAAAGTGAAGACTTGAGAGAGTGGGTTTTAAAAGCATCCCATTTTAGACCACAAAAAGAGCCGCAAAGTAGATCACTAACGTTATAAGACTGGAAATATCATTTGATGTGCACCGTTTGGCTCACATGTTGAATCATTAAGCAAAACGGCAAAAGAAGGAGAAGAAAAAAGAAAGACAAAGAAAGAAAGATACACAAAACGTATTTTCAACAATAAAGAATTTAACAAATTTGAGAATTTTGCCCAGTTTTGTGATAGGAAAAAAATTTGTCAATAAGAAAATATCTAAAAATCACAACTTAATAAATTGAATTGAATATTAGGCACAAATAGGATTTTTATGTTGCAATGCCGGTTCACGTGTTATTTCACTGTTATGTAAGTCACGTTGCATCTTATGTCTTGCGCAACGATATTTTTGCCATTTGCAAAAACTATCATTCAGTCCATAGTTAGTAACTATGTTCAGTCAAACCTTATGCAACTATTCATATATAGTTTATATAGTATTTTATCGAAGAAATGGCCAGTAAGTGGCCAGGGGCGGGCTGAATTTCAGACCCATTTGGCTATCGATGCATAGCCATCAGTGACTCACCGTCTGACAAGTACAGTTCAACTTATCGACCGTCACGAACTTTTCGGTATTTCCTTTGCTTATTTATACACTACTTTTATCTCTCGTTTTGATATTTAAGTTCGTGATGCTTTCAACTAAATCCGTATATATGGACATGTAATTAGTTTTCACTAAATTTATGCCCAATATCTGTTTATCTCTATCTTGATTATGTAATATATGATGAAGAGTAATAAATTCAATTCAATTGAGTTCGACAATTAACATGAAAACGAAAGCAAACAAAATGGTAGCCCGCGTAGCTGGCGGTCATTGCTACAGAGCAAACAAAAGCATCACGTGACCAATCTGCTGTCCTGTAAATGATTGCTTTTGAAAATATTTTTACATGATATGATGACGTCATTAGTGGCCTACACCTAACAACCAATTTACTGCTAGGCTTGTCCGTGAGGAAAATACTTGATGTATGCAGTACCAATTGTATGCAAGACCAAGTGTATCAAATATATTGTATATCAATGGATGTATCATCTTTTGATACACTTGGTGTTGCATACACCAAGTACTCACCGGTGATGAAGCCAACGCATGAAATAACAATAAAAGAGTAAAGTCTGGTTTTCACGAGCGACGGAGGCAGAAGATGATGCAACATACGCAGAATCAGTAATGCATTGTTCATTGTCTAGATCTTCCCTCGGGAAATGCGTATGTTGCTTCCGCTTCTGCCTACGCCGCTCGGAAAGCCAAGCCTAAATCTATAAGGATTGGCCGAGTGAGGGTTAGTGATGAGTGAGTGTCGATCGATCTCGTCTTTGATTCGAGGAAGTGCTGGTCGTGGTGGGTCGCGCAAAACAGGCAAGCAGTTTACACCCCATATAGAGTGTCTAGTTACTTGGGCATAATATCTTTGCCTCAGAATAATTGTAATAATAATAATAATTTGTTTAAAGTCGATAACGTAGGAAGTGGTTGCCCAATCTTCCGAGCCGGTGGCTCGCATGTTAAAAACACTCGACAAACTAGAGGACATAGCGAACTGATCGACAAACTAATATTCAGTTTGAGCACATGCACGACCTTGAAGAAGTTTCTCCTAATAATTTCATTAATATTCCCTTGATAATTGATACGTTATTTGTTTCTAGTCTAAATATATAGTCGCATTCTTACAGAAAAACTTTCGAAATCGGGTTCAAGTTTTCAAGTTTTATTCAATACTAAACACTTAGTTACATTATAAATACATAAATTATAAGTAAATTATAATGAATAGATTACAATACAGTTTTACAGTTTTCCTAATAGATTTTTTTTTTTTTTTTTTTTTTTTTTTGTAACAATTTACAATACATTAATTCATTAAATATATAGATAAACATTTTAAATAGGAAAAGAAAGAAGGTTTGATCAAGACTGGAATTTGATTCACTGATTAAATATATATGTTATAGGACCAGTGAGTTCATTGCTCGCTATTTAAATTAAGTTAGAAGGTATATCAGCAGATGATTTGCCTGGTTCTAGCGATTCTAACCTTTGTTTTACTTCAGACTTTGACACCGGTTTTAAGAAGAGGAGAGTTACGGATATACTTGGTAACATCGTCTCCAGTATCAGGTATCTGCCTCACTTTCCAGCTTCTGCCAGCTGGGCCGGCACCAATGTCAGAAAAATAGTTATTAAGTTGGTTTGCTATGTCCTTTTTATCTGTATATACAGTGTCATTATGGACAATACCTGATGGATTTTTTCGAGATTTAGTTTTTCTCTTAATGATATATGGCCTATGTTTTATTTATTTATTTATTTTTTCACGTTTTTTTATGTTTCCACGTTATTTTGAGATTATTTTTATTTGCTTGAAATTGCGATACGAATTAAGTATTATATTTTTGCTTTTATAAAAGAAAGCAGTAGGCGTAATTCATTTATTCGGGAGACAGTTTGCATGTCAATAGCGGAGCCAGAATGGTTTTAGATTTGTATGTCTCGTCACCACAGTCTCGCTTGCACTTGTCACTTTTTCGAAAAAACTCTCAAAAATACCTCCTACATTGACAGGAAATTACCTCAAACAATAAAAATTGATCAAAAGATCGAAATGAGAAATCAAAAGGACTATATAATTAAGTGGCATTATGGTAAATAGTGTTTGAAATAATGTTTTTGTAAAACAAAATATCGTGTTTTGATGTCGACTTCAATAAGAGAATTGACCCTGACCCTAACTCAATTCCTAATCCTAACCTTAAGGTCCTTTTGATGTGTGTGCAAGTGAGAGTTAAATACCGAGAACGGAGGCAATAAGCCGATATACATCCCGAGGGCCGTAGGCGTAGGCCGACGTTAATTCGAGGTGTTTTTAAAAGTGTCTTATTTCAGATCTTAAGAAGGTTTTCGCAAAATTTTTGATTGTGTATATCTTTTAATTTAGGTAGATGTTGGCAGAGTAACAAAATATTTATAGGTTTTTTGGCTAAAAGTCTCGGTTTAAAAGGACATTCAACGATCAGATCATTGTAGTTAGTGAATTCCCAGAAGGAATTCAAACCTTAAACAATTGATTTTTAATTCTATTCAAAGTAATGCTAACGATCTTCATCACAACACACAAAACGCTTTTTTGTTGAGATTAATACATCAGTTAGCTCGGTAGTATAGTGGGCAAAGGCGTGTATAGGAGGGCAGAGGGTTCGAGTCTCAGTCACTGATCAAATATTTTTTTCGCCAAAATTGGTACTTAGTACATACATTTCTAAGAAAATTTCTAAGGCCACGTCCACACGTATGCGTTTACGTTTGTAAACGCATAAACGTATTTGCATCCACACGAAAACGATGGCCGTTTACAGCGGCATCACACGAACAACTTGCCGTGCTAGTAAACGTATACATTTCTATGCGGTTAGACTCGTCCACACGTAAACGCTTCAACTCGAAAACAATGTTAAACGCTTGACTAGGCAGGTATTGAATGATATTGTGACGTCAGCGTTTTCGAAAGTATGCGTTTACGGGTGTCCACACGTAAACGCTTTTTAGTCGTTTTCAAATTTATCCACTTTGGAGAGCGTATTCGAAAATATGCGTTTACGATGAGCGTTTCAAACGTAAACGTATACGTGTGGACGGGGGTAAGAGGCCTAAGGAAGTATGGGACGAGGTAAATATCTGTATACATCGGCTTCGAATTATAAATTCAAGGAATCCAGCTACTACATCATACATCCCGGGACGATCTTAGTGGATACATCTATCCCTTGAATTGATATAATGTCTGTAGATATGAGCCCTGTGAATTCGAATAACAAAGAAACCGTGTCAAGTATGAAATAGGAGCTGCTAACACCACGCCTACAACCGCCTTTCTGCTCTGTTTTCCTCTGTGCTAGAGTTTTGGTCTGCTCTGTTTTGATCTATTCTGTTATTAGTGCTCTGTTTTGTTCTGCTATCAGTCTTATTTCATATCTTTAGTGCCTGAGGTACGCATCCGCGCATAGGTAATTACGTCTCTTCAAGCTTGGAAAAAATATATTTTGGTCAACAGCACAAGACAAAAAACATTTTAGGAAATCGATCGTGTGATTATGACAATCTTAGGTTCCATTAGTTGCACGGTGAGTTAACTAATTGAATTCAATTTCATTTCTGTTTTGGCTTCATTTATTCCTGTCAACATTTTCTGGCAGCTGACACTTTTTTTTGTCGACTGCAGAAATAGAAATAGAATTATCTAGACCTAAATATTTTTATGAATAAATAGTTGAGCGTTTATCAGTAAATTTTTGGGCCGGCAAGTAGGACGATGTGTGCGTGTCTTGGGGTGGGATGGGGTTGGGACAATCGTTTGGATATTAGAGGGAGGTCGCTAACATTAATCAAAGGGGGATTTTTACCCACCAAGACTCTAACACAACGTTTTACATTCTACTGAAAGCAATTTCAAAGCAGGTGCAGTTTGTTTGAGGATATGCAGAGAGTGGGTGGTACTAAATTTAGGTTTGGTAATTCGGTTTCCGTTTTAAGTGATCTCAATTACCACAATTAATTAATAGTTTTCGTATGACTGTGAATTAAATGCTCTCACTGCACGGCACGGTCTCGGCAGGAATTTTGAATGTTTTTAAGACTGATGTCACGCGGCACTAACACGGTTACAGCACGGCGCGGTCCGTTTCATACTCATATACGGAAGCCGACTCTGTTACATCGATTGTCCATCCGTAACAATAGAAACTTCGGAGCCAATGAGCTTATGATTCAATTAACAAACCATGTCGAAATTCACACCAGTTCTCGAAATGCCAAATTTGACGCTTATCTTTCGAAATACATCAGATCGATTGAGCTATCTCGCGAGCTCGAACGACCATCTGGGTACTTTCTCAAACTGGTAACTAATCAAGCATAGTTTTTGACGAATTTATGAAGAATTAATCAGGTATTTACTTTTTACTACGAAATATTTTATAGTTGTCGCAGCGAACTGGTCTATAGAGGTATATTTTATCAAACTCTATAACGGTAATTTTTCGTTTTTTGGTCAGCGATTGCAATTAAAGGGATATTTGGTTTACAAGAAAGGTTTAAATGAATAGTTTCTCGGCAGAAAAACATGATTAACATTTTTATTTTCCATAAAAAGAGAATATTTACAATGAAATGAACCATAATTTGCATGTCCCGTTGCCACAGACTAGCGTGCACTTGTAACTATTCAAAAAAACTCTCAAAAAAGTACCTCCAGATTGACAGAAAATCACCTCAAACAGTAAAAATAGTTCAGAAGATCAAAATTCATTTAGAAAAGGACTATATCAAAGAGTTGAATTATGGTAAATAGTGAAAATATACATAAATAGTGTTTGAATTTATGTTTTTGAAAAAAACAAAATATTGTGTTTGATGTCCACTTCAATAATATGGAATTATTGAGTTGATGTGCATGTTTAAAAAATCAATAAAAATAGAATGTTCTTTTATGCTTCAACAAAAGGTGTTAAAAAGGTTTTACAGTTAGTAGTGAAACATGATGGTAATTTTAAAAATTAAAAGAGTGATAAAAAGAGCTTTAATTTACGCCAAAAATACACAAAAACTGTAATCCGTTGTCTGAACAACCAAAAATTATTATCTTTGCTGATTTGATATATGAAATAGCTTTCAGAAACATGAGCTACTGAAGTTTGTAATGTAGAAATTGATTTAATTCTTTTTTGTTTGATTGTTTTTGTTGTTCATTTTCACGTTTGCCTGGCGCATTTTTTATGGCGATATTTTATGAACGCTTACTGTATGATATATGCAAATTTCATGACTCTCGACAATACTGTCCACCTGATTCCAACAGACGTGCTTTGCCAAAGATCTGCCGTACCAATTTGTGTTTTACAACTCATAATTACTTCTAACAACCTATTATTTTAGTTTCTCTAGTCCAATAATTACGTACTGCAATCGCCTCAAAAAAGCTGTGACTTGCATTCTGTTTCACAAATCTACTGAAAATCATGATATGTGTCGGCAAAATGTCCTGGCTGTGTATTTTTTCGTACTTGGCCCACCTTTTTGCCGATTGCCGTGACTAATTAATTAATTTGTAATATAATAAATATTATCGATAGTTTCCTTTGCAGGTAAGGCTTAGTTGGATTATTTGAAAAACGATAAAATATGTAAATGTTACTGGCAAAAATATGATCTTACGATAGGTTTTGGCAAAAAAGGGGCCACTTTTGACACTTAAAAGAACTCGTACTTAAACTGACTGGCAGTGCAGCATAGACTCAATCATTTCTTACGTAATTTTGCCCTAAGTAAATTGCAAACATTCTGTTTTGAATAGTACGTAATATGACGGATAGCTATTGCAACAGTTACAGGAAATCATTAAAATTATTTAATTTTTTGGAACGTTTTTGTGCGCCAGTTTCGGTGCATTAAAAATATGAGCAACATCTACACTAGTAAGTTTCCTTTGACAAATTCCCCGCTCACGGTAGACGGCAAAAATTGTCATCTTTTCCTTGTCAAGCTGCCTTGTTAAAAAGCTTGCGTGTCACCTTTTTTCTTTGCTCGGAAGGACAATTAAAGTGAAAGTTGACAAGGACATATTCCGCGCACTATTTTGGGCGCAAAGAAATGTTCCAAGGAAAACTTGTTTGCCGTCTACCGGCTATCAAGTTTTGTGTGTGTGTGTGTGACAAGGATGGTAAGTGCATCATTAGAAATATTAAATCAAGAGACAGCAATATAATTGTCCACGGCCAGATTCAATTCAAAGCTATCAACCATAATAGATACAATAATTTTCAGTCATATATTCAATCTATCCATTTATACGTAATGGCAACTTTCTTTTATGTGTCGTTTTCAAGTTGTCATTGGTTTTGTAATTATATCATTTAAAATAAGAGAATTTAAAGTATATGTCGAAGTATATGCCGAAATGTCGCGCTACTTTTAATTCTATTTTTTATTAATTATTGTACTTCAAAATATTTACTTATGGTATATTGATCTTGATTTTTATTATTCAAACATATGAACAATATATGAACGTACGTGTTAAAATACATGGAAACAAATCAGTGAATGGTCAAAAACGAAGCATATTCTATTGTTCTTATATAAAGGCGAGTTCAGTGTTTCCAGGAAAAAGAAAACAAAAGAGTTATCCTCGCTACCAGGGATACTGCCTTCTTATAATCAGTCCCTAAAGCCAAATTTACACTACAGTCTGATGCGCGACATCCCTAATTTTTTGTTTACACGATGATAATTACAGGTGTCGCGCCATAAAAAGGTCGCGTCAATCGAGTTTTAGATTGTTTTTCTAATAACTATGATCAGTGTTTGCCCGTGATTTTATTTAATTTCATTCATTCATTCTTCCTTTTGACGACAGACAATTGTTATGTGCATATTTTATAGAAAATATAATGTGCAATACGAATAATAAATATTATTATATTGATATTTCTTCGTGTTTCCAATTGTTCAGTTGCAACATATACTTCTTAAGACTCTTAAGTGCATTTTTGATTAGGTAAGCCTATACTGAATATTAAACATATATATATATATATATATATATATATATATATATATATACACCAAATCCCTAAAACTTTGATATTGTTCTGATATATATACATATATATATCCGCCATTTTCCATTGTCTTTCCTTTTGTTCTGAAGGTTGTTCTCAAGGGAAAAACTTGAGAACAAAAGGAAAGACAATAGAAAATGGCGGATATATATATGTATATATATCAGAACAATATCAAAGTTTTAGGGATTTGGTGTATATATATATATATATATATATATATATATATATATGAGGGTTGTCAACACAAAAGGGGTCTTGTCTACTAAGACCCCTTTGATGTACCATCTTTCAGATTTGCCGCTTTAACAGCAATCTTTAGGGGTTTTTTGGTCATTTCTCGGCGAAGATAGGAGAGAGAACAACAACAACAACAACGAAACTCTCAAAAGAGGGGGGGGGGGGGAACAGAGAGAAAAGAAAGAAAAATGAACAGAAAAACTGCAGAGCGCGCTTGGGTAAGAGAGAAGGTAAGAAGGAAAAACAAAACAGAAAACAAAGACAATAGTTGTTCGGATTTCTTTTGCCAATTAGTGGGAACCAAAAACAAACTTAAAAAAAGAAATAACTTACAAATGAGAAAGAGAAAAGAAAGAAAAACAGAAAAAATGTGTTTGTGAAACAGAAAAAGAGAGAAGAAAAAGAAAAAAAAAAACGGGAAAGAGAAACAATAGTTGTCAAGGTAACTGTCAATTTGGTGCTGTTCTAGAAGACTGAAGGCTCACTTATCCAGTGACGCCTGACGAATTCTAGGGTTTACGTTCGGTGAGCGTACTGATCGTGGCCTGAATTCAGCTTCTAAGTGCTTTTTCGAGTCATTTTGTAGCACAGAAGTCGCTTGACTTGCATCATTAAGCAAGGAAAGACGGCGGAGACAAACTCCTGGAAGAACTCAGGAGTGGGAAGCGACTTTACGAAGAACGAGTCACAGTAATTACGGCGACAAGGTTCAACTGTGATCTCCGGAGTATTGAGGCTTCTCTGGTCGTTCTGTGATGCATCCCCCAAGCCAACAAGGCCATTTCGGGGAGTTTTGAACTGTAAAGAAGGCAATCGGTGCCGTCTGGGACCTGTTAGCGAGGGGGGCTCGGCACTTATAAGAAATTTCTAAGACTAAGAGTAGGGGATGGGTGCTGTCCAATTTTTCATGGATGCCCATAATCCTTTTCTTCCGCTGTATCTGATCCAGCGGAAGAAATGCATTATGGGATGCATGTTTGGACGCGTACAGTGTTTTTCCTTGGACCAGCTATGGTTGTAGCGCTGAGAATGCCAAAACGGGGTCGACTTGCGCACCGTGCGTTACAGCCTATCTTATGGTCAACCTTTAAGACCCCTTTTGTGTTGTCATTCCTCATATATATATATATATAATAAAGATCATTGAAAATGTTTTCCAAAGAGTGCTCGACATTGTATTTTTTTTTTTTTTTTTTTTTTTTATATATATAATAAAGATCATTGAAAATGTTTTCCAAAGAGTGCTCGACATTGTATTTTTTATATATATATATATATATATATATATATATATATATATATATATATATATATATATATATATATATATATATATATATATATATATATATATATATATATATATATATATATATTTGTGTAGTTTGGTAGCAGGCCTTCTTTAAGACATGTTGAGTTGAATGCGACCGAAAAATTTGAATCGATGATTTTCCTCTTTGTTTTTTCAAGTTTTCTTACTTTCAATTTGGTGTCTTCATTACAAAAAGACAAGTAATGTGAAAAACTTTTATTAGTCGACGCGTTTCGACAGTGCTCCGCTGTCATCATCAGGATAAAAAGGAAATATAATTTTACAAACGGTCATTATATAGATAAGAAATATGATATATTACAAAATTCAAATATAGGAAATGTAACATAGTAAGTTTACAAATAACGGTGATTTTTATCTAGTATTGCGTTACAAGGTTAATAGAGTACATAAATAGATGCGATATTTACAAAATTCAAGCCGGAAGTTTGTTACCAAAGAGTAACAGTGTTCGCGTAAGGCCAGTAGCTTGTTGGTTTAGGGACGGGTTTATCTTAGCAATTCGGTAGGCTTCTAAGACTTGTAAGCGGTTGAAATCTGTGACATGCTTGTATATAGTCGTGTGGTTGACCAAGTCTTGTCTCGTAAGTTGTCTTTTGTGAACGTCGCTTGTGTGTTTCTTAATAGCACCAGATTGTAGATGCATCGTTAGGCGTCTAGATAGCGTTGTGGTTGTCATACCGATGTATTTGGCATTGGCCAGGAGCTCACACTCTCCTTCGTTACATTTGTACTCGTATACGACATTGGACGTCTGAAGATGGTCTACTTTCGGGCTGTTCTTCATGATAAGTTTTGTGGTTGTGTTCGATTGATAATAGATAATCAGTTTGAGTTTGTGGTCGGGGTCATTACAGCACGTGTTCTTGTAAATTAAGTCTCGCAGGATTTTTTCGTCGGTTTTGTAGGAGGATGAAAACTGGTTTTTGTAGTAGACATTATGGATAACAGTTTGTGATGGTTGTGATGTACTATTGGAAGCGGAGGTGGCAGTTTGGGTTTTGTGAAGGTAGTCATGCAGGGTTTTGTCAAAGATTGTGTTACTAAAGCCATTGTTGATGATGGTTTGCTTTAATTTTGTAACTGTGGAGTTGAAAATTTCCCAGGTTGAGGATGTTTTGTAGGCTCTGTGTATAAGGGCCTTGATTGTTCCAATTTTGTACCGATCAGGGCATTCGCTATCTGCATTGAGGTATATGCCTTTATGCGTTGGCTTGTGGTATACTGACATGACGTATTTGTCGTCAGTAGCATTGATGGAGACGTCGAGGAAATTGATGTTGTTGTTATTAGATTCCTCGTGAGTAAATTTCAGCACAGACATCTCTTGAAAGGACTCTTTGATGGATAATAGCTCATGCTGATCTTGTACAACAACAAGACAGTCATCAACATATCGGCAGTAGAGGGGAGGTTTGTTTAGTTCCATCACATTGTTTTCTACGTGACACATGTAGAAGTTGGCAAAAGTAACTCCTAGAGGTGATCCCATTGCTACACCGTCAATTTGGCGGTATAGACTGCCATCAATGTGTCGAAATGGGGACTTGGTGGTGCAAGCTAGGAGGAGCTTTCTGAGGACTGGTTCAGAGATTGCTAATGGAGGCAAAGAGCTCCAAATTGAAAGTAAGAAAACTTGAAAAAACAAAGAGGAAAATCATCGATTCAAATTTTTCGGTCGCATTCAACTCAACATATATATATATATATATATATATATATATATATATATATATATATATATATATATATATATATATATATATATAATTATTTCTAGACAGAAAAATCAACAAAAGATACAAAGAGGCATGTTTATTACTATATAGTTTCGTACCGCACAAAAATTTGTACGGCACTCGTCAGATAAACAGCCTAAAATTACAACGGCTTCCAATTGATATACGATATCATATTACAGATAATAGCGTGACACAGGCGCTATTTATGTTTTAAAATTACGTAAAAGAAATTTATTCGCGTGTCTGCAGGACGTTATCAGTTCGTTTCTTTTATTAAGTGTTCCTAGTTCAGGTTTACAGATAATGAAGAACTTTTCCCATAGGCATAAATTGCAGCGGTTTGATGAGGGGCTGTATGGTGACGTATGTTTTAGGATTTTCCAGGTTATTTTGTAGGTTTTTTCTTCTTCTTTTAGTTTCCATATGTATTTACTCAGTTCAGTGCTAGATCGTTTGCTGTAGTTGTTAAAGGAGGCTTTATGGTTTGTAAAACGTGTCTTGAATGTATTTTCAGTCAGTCCTATGTATGTTTGTGGAGGTTCGTTGTCTTCTGTAGTGACAGTGGCTTGATATATAATAGATTGTGCAAGGCAGTTTCCGGTCAGCGGGCAGTCGTCTGGTTTTCTACAATTGCATTGTAATATTTCTGTCTAGAAATAATTATTAAGCTCTAGTTCTCAAACTATTGAGCACTCTGAAAACAATTTTGCTTTACTTAAAGTTAAATTATATATATATATATATATATATATATATATATATATATATATATAAAATATATTAGTCAAAGACTAGGATAAATGATTCATTGTTTTATTGCTACAAGCTGGTTTCGTATGATCGTCAGAGACGATCACACTCATCAGGCAAGTTACAATGAATGACCGTTAAAATTTTGCTGGTGGTTTTAAAATATCTCGTGACCTATAATGGTATTATGTTACATGGCAGTTTTTGAGCGTGAATTTGTTTCTGTGTCTACACGGGCTAGCTAATTCATTACGTCTATTTAAGGAACATAAATGTTTTTTACAAATTATTATGAATTTCTCGCTTAAACATAAATTACATTTTTTAGTGATATTGCTGTAAGGTTCGCATTTCTTGATAATTTTCCATGTGATATTGTAATTTTTGTTTTCCTCTTTGAGTTTCCAAACGTATTTTGAGAGTTCTGTTTCATTTCTTCGGTTCTTCTTCTTTCTTCGGTTTTTTTGTTTTGTTTTGTTTTGAGTGTGATCGTCTCTGACGATCATACGAAACCAGCTTGTAGCAATAAAACAATGAATCATTTATCCTAGTCTTTGACTAATATATTTCATATCATGCTCCTACAATGTCGAGCACTCTTTGGAAAACATTTTCAATGATCTTTATTATATATATATATATATATATATAATTATATACAATTATTCCACTCAATCTCGTCTTTTATGAGCTTATTGTCGATCGACGAGGCGCTTCGCCAAACATTCCCGCCGTTTTGAAATGAAACATGCGCGCGCACAACCATCGATCACATGAAAACTCAATCTCGTACCCAGAGCCTGCGTTCCTCTTGGTCAGCGACCGAGAAACGAGAGGCTCTGGCCAATACAGTTATTTGGAGCACTCTGATTGGTTGACAGAACAATAGAAGGAGCGTTTGAATTTTACATTCTTCGCATATCTTGAGAATCGAGATTTCCCGGAATTATCCTAAATTATTACTTCCAGATCGATTTTCGATAAGTAAAATTGTTCAGGGTAGCCTGAACCATTGTCAGAATATAAAAAGATTGTCAGACTACTTCATGTCGAGAGGATGTGAGCAAGCGATAAGATTTAGTGCAGTTTTAATAGGAGATTTGTGGCCCGTTGGTCGTTGAAGGTCGTGCTTCGAAGAGGGCCGTTGGACTATCGATTCAAATTCACTTGACAGGCTTCAAAACGTGAAATAAATCACACAAATGACTCACATAAATATAATTCTTTACCTCTGAGTATATTTCTAAATACGGTGCATAAAAATAAGCCCTCGATCAGCAATTTTCTGTCACAGATTGAGCTTGACATGCGCAGTTAAGCCAAGTCCGCAAATAGCGGACTAAAAATTTGTGTTCGGGCCAGAGCCTCTCGTTTCTCGGTCGCTGACCAAGAGGAACGCAGGCTCTGGGTACGAGATTGATGAAAACTTTGTACATTCAGTCGAAGGAGCTGTTTTACAACATGCAGAGAAAGTTCGTTAGGACCCCTTGCTACTGCGCATCTCCACGCGCATTCGAGCGCGCGTACTTTTGTTAAAGAACATTCGCTTTTCCGTGGGAAGTCTGGGCACTAGCGAGTAAAGGATTGAAAAACGAAGAAATTCTACTTTTAGCGGAGAAAGAAAAACATTTTATCGACCAAACTCTTCAAATGTTTTTATCACAAAATATTGTACAGTGTAAAGTAGGAGCAAAAGCTCAAACTTTAAATTTTAACGAATATTATTGGTCGAAAAAGCCGGCAAGAACAACGGTAAAATGGCTGATTTTTGGTATTCGTTTTCGAAGAGTTTTATCCTTTGTTCTTCTCTAGCTAGCTCTTTAAATAATACGGTGACCCCCTGATTTTGTGAATGGTTTGAATTCATGATATAAAATTTTCATATAAAGAAAAAAAGTACACTTCTAGGATTTTGAGTAAATCTATTTTTTCTCTGTCTGGTCCTTCAAAATCGTGTATTCTCGGAGGCTTTTTTTTTCGCACATTATTGTTGATCTTTCGCTTCTTCGCAAATTGTTCGGCAACAACTTAGTTCCAAATGTTTTTCTGCATCATATGGTATCATTTTGTTTACTTTTGAATATTTTTGGTTGTTCCAAAATTTTTATATTTTGACCAGATGTCGCAAGGTCATTTTTATAAAAAGTGTCCAAAACACCTCACATGCATCTCCCCCCTCATAACTTGAGAGTGATCTCGGTGACCACCCTTTTTATTTCACGTTTTATTTCCACCTATGTACCTCTTTCTTTGGAGGAATTTTGAAGACAAGTTTATCGTAAAATCTGTGAGTCCCGAAAGTTTGTAATCAATTCTAAAATTTATCTACAAGAAATAAGTTTTAAAGTTAAAGTCAAGAATCAATTTACCTGTCAAAATTAAAGATTTGCCACTCAAGACAGGAATTAGTTTAAATTGAACCAGCCAGACTGGACGTTTTCAAGACAAAAATGAATTTAGCTCCGTGAATGAAAATTATGCCAGTTCTTCTCACGTTCACAAAAAATCAAAATCAAAATCAAAAATCAAAACAAAACAAAAAGAAATCAAAAGCTACTTTCACGTGGACCTTAAATGGGGTAAATCACGTTTCACGTCAAAATAAGTCAGCCAATCACGTTTCACGCAAAAGATATAGGGGATCCTAAAACTAGTATCTAGTCGTCGTGCAATGACTCGGTTAAATGGTTAAAACCCGGGAAAAATTGAATTTTTCCGCGAAAAAAAACAAAACAACAACAACAACAAAATCATTCCAGTGTGAAATTGTCAGCAAATATGTGATATACGAAATAAAATTTCTGCTTTATAAATGGCACAGCTGCGAGTCCCTAAGGTTTTTGAATGAGAAGAAGCCGACTCCTCCTTTTCAACCAATCAGAAACACTATTAGACAATGTAGTTTGAGTGACAGCCGATTCGCAATGTTGACTGCACGTACGTTAGTAGCTCCGCCCCCATTGGTTCGTGTTTTCTGGCGATGGGATCAACATATGAAATAATACTCTGCTGCAAGACACCATTGTGAACATGTTTTATCGAAGTAGTAGCCAAGGTTAATTTTGCAGAGGATTTAATTTTTCGCGTATTAATTCATTTTCTGAGTAATAATGTGTAATAAAACATGAATTGTTTTGCTCATTTAATTTTATTGAGTAGTTGTGGAGCGAGCCATTTTGTTTTCTTCTCTACTCACGGTATCTAATTTGTGCTGACAGCCAAGTAGTAGAAGAACCATGCAATCAGAGCGCGCGATTCAATGGACATGGATATATAAACAGGAAATATAAGGGGTGGCGAATGGTACCTAGAAAATCGTGGGTCTCGGCAACTTTTGATCCGATCTCGGAATCTCGGAAGTCTTTCTGATGGGTCTCGAATTTTCGTTTTTCCGTGTTTCTTCCCGTCTCGGAGTCTCGGTTTTCCAGGGCGAAAGGTTTCGAAGTCTCGGATTTGTTTTCTTTGTAGAGGGGAACAACTTCAACTTGTCAGTTTTAAAAAAACTTCCCAGTTGATATGGCTGCTCTTACGACGCAAGGTGCAAATCACTCCACAAAGGTAATTTGCACTGAATGAGTTGCCAACAACGAGTTGCAATTAGAGTGGTTTTCATAAACCCGTGAAACAAAGTGTACTAATTAAAGTGTAATAGTCAGATAGACACAATGAAAAACAAAAGAGCCAAAGTGTAATAAAGTGTAATAAGCTAAAGTGTATTTCACGGGTTTATGAAAACCACTCTATTTCAAATATCAATAACTAGCTCTTGCCGAAGCGTAAGCCACTTGGTAAAATTTTTGTAGTAAAGGAGTTTATTTGCAAAGGCAGCTCATCCGGCAGTTGTTTGAAAATATTGTATTTCCTTGTACCTCTACGAGCGCTCAGCAAAAATCTTGCAGTAAAGTAGTTCACAATGACTGCTTTCCGGGTGATTTGACAACTGAATAGGCATATGCACTAACAGGTCACGTGACCCTATCTCCCCTAAATCAAGCAGCACCGTCAAAATGAACGCCAGAAATAGAAAGAGCACCTCGATATTAGTAAAAGAGCAGATTTTCAGCTCCTAAGATGTAATACAGGAGAAATGACAGTAAATTTAAGATTGGATATTTTCTTAAGATTCCTTCGGAAAAGCGCGTTGGATGGCACGAGCTTGCCATCCAACGCGCTTTTCCGAACGAATCTTAAGAAAATATCCAATCTTAAATTTACTGTCATTTTTTTCTCTTATTCACCTTATAAACTGAAACTTTGCACTTTTACTAATATCGAGGTGCTCTTTCACGTTTTGGTGTTCATTTTGATGTGCTGCTTGATTTAGGGGAGATAGGGTCACGTGACCTGTTAGTGCATATGGCCTATTTCTAGTTAATAATACTTTTCAGATTCGGATGCTTCAGTATTTCTAGTTTCGGGCTCGGTTTTCTCAGCACTCAGTCTCGGTCTCGGATTTTCGAAAAGCGTTCGGTCTCCGTCTCAGATTTTCGGCGTCTCGGCGAGTCTCGGATTTTACCATTCGCCACCCATAATATACGCACTTTCCAAAGTCGTGAATTCACGACTTTATAGTAGAATGCACTGTTCGACGCACGCATTTATGAAAGGCCAAAATTTTATTTATCACTGCTTTAATTTTTACTAAGCTGAATAAACAAGGACGATTCAGTAATAATGCATACGGCTAGTCTGACATCTACATGTTTCGTCTCAACGCATGTCAACTTTCGCTTAGCCAACCCGTCGAGCATCGCGCTAACCAAAAGGTCTCTGATGAGTCTCTTGCCTAAGATCTAGACGAATTCTCAGTAAGCTTCATGAAGCTTTCCCCACAAAGTCAACTTGCACTGAAGCGGTAAATTTCGCAAACAACATGGTTTTTTTTAAATATGGTAAGAACATTTCCGCTCAAAATTCAAGACGTCGATGAATAATAGATGGCTAATGCAAGATAGACACATTATAGCGAGAAACAGAGTTAATAGTCCCCTAGCTCCTGACCATTAACTCTGCGAGAAATAAACAGATGGTGTTGGCCTGGTATTGTGATGTCATATACACGTATATTGTCTGTCTATAAAAGTTTCACTATACAAACCTATATAGACCAAACTAGATCAGTTCTCCCATTCAACGCGCGCTATACGAATATCTGAATATCGCTAATGTTTTGTATTATTTTATTATACACAGCCAAAGTAAACAAGGAAAAGTAAAAGTAAGGTACGTAGGTTTGAATAGCACTTTTTTAAAATTTATTCCATTTGTCGAACTTAAATATTTACCATAGTCACCATAGGAAAAAAAATGCTTTATTTAGTAGCGTACTAGCGATATGAAAGAGAAGGGGGATAGTACTATCATAATCGAAAATGAAAGACAGATGATAAAATGGTATACAATATGTTATATGTTTAACTATCATGATAAAATGTAGGTTTTATTTCAATACACTGTCAATCTCTAAGAGCAACCGACATATAGCGAATCTAGTGTCAACAATATACACTTTTGATTTTTGATGAAGGAAAAACCTGAAACTGATCTTTGTCATCTATTATTAGGAATTTAAAAATGCCTTAAAGGTTTTATATACTTGGGTTATAGGTGTTGTGTTGTTATAAAATTCTACTGCTAGCTTTCAATTGACAGCTGCTGTGATCCGGTAAATTCAGTAAGGAGGTTTAAAAGCTTTGTTAATCTATCAAAAGAAGAGTTTACTAAACCACGTATTTTAGAGGATAAGCGAGATATGATAAAGATATTGCCGGAGAGAGAATTTTATCGCCAACTATTTAGAAATCCATATCAAGCTTTTGGTTGCGCAAAAAACAATAGACAAATGCCCTAATATGGCAATTTCTTTTGTTCTTTCGCGCAACCAGAACAATAGGAAAAGCTTGATATGCGACCTTTTAATAAAGGTGTTTATAGACAGTGATTTGCAAAAACAACTTTCATCGGAAAGCTCCAGCATGGATTAAAGATATGAGATGATAAAGATATGATCCGGACATATGATTGTATGCACGCTGTGATTGGTCGAAAGCTGTGCTTTATAACTGAACAGAGCACAGTTCTGGTGACAGCAGCGCAAGGCTCGACCGGACGCGCGCCTTTGGATTTTTTTGTAGAGAAGAAAATCGAACTTTTTTCCTTGAATATTTAGCTAACGATTTAGCGAATATATAATAAAACAAATAGAACACTTAGGAAGTACCGAGAGCACTCAAGAAGTGTGGAGAGCACTCTTCGTGTTCTCGTCATTTCCAGCGTGCTGTATTACTGAACGGAGCCAAAAAGCTGTAAAAAAGATTCACTATAAGTAGGTTAAAAAGCTTTTCTAATCTATCAATAATAGTTTACTAAACCACGTAGGGATAACCGAGATATAATAAAGATTTGAGAGGGATGTTTTCTGTCAACTATTTTGAAATCGTCCTTTGCAGGCGTTATATAAACGGTCATTAAACAGATTTGCAAAAAAATAAAAAATAAAAACATTTTCACGAAGGCTGCGACATGAGATAATTTCAGTAAGAATTAAGGTAAAAAAGCTTTTCTTAATATATCACGGTTTTACCTAGAGTATACGTGTAATAAAGATTTGAGTGAGCCGATTCTCGTCTAGTGCTTTATATGAACATTGAACAGATTTAGAAAAAAAAACAAAGAAAAAAAAACATTTTCATGATTTCAATCAAAAAGATGCAAAATTGAGACTTTACCATGAGATAATCCTCCTTTGTGGAAAACAGAGAGCAAGAGTTCTTTATTTAATCCATTTTGGTTCACTTTTGCATCCTTATTTTTGACTATATCAGTTAAGACTAGTATTTCTTTTGTGTGGAACTCATAATAATCTTTGATCCTTTACTTCTTCTTATTCATTTGACACATACAAAAATGACGGTAGTTGATATATATGCTGTGTTTTTGCAGTACTTGAGTCATATGCAGGTCATTAGTTCAAATTTACTACTATTTACCTTTTTTCTCGGGTACAACAATTGGCAATCATCAATTTCAACTAAAGAAAGGAAGCGAAGCATTCCGGTAATTGTAGTTAAAAAACAAGTAATGCAAATCGCTTATTCTTCCATCAGTTTAATTGAGTCTATTGAATTATAATTCTGATAGCACATCTTGGACATGAAAAAAAATACATCGATAACCGCCTACTCAAATGAACACTATTCAAAAAGTACACGAGCTGGTAATTCCAACATTTTCGACAAAAGCTTTGATAAATAAACGTCTAGTACTTTAGAATTGAAGAGAAAGTTGAAATCAGGATAATTGGATAGTGGTCATAATGGTGATTCACTGTCTATTTTGACTGTCAATGGAGGGTTACATTCGTAATGACGGATATGCTCAAATGTGGAGAGAAAGGCAGGTATACGGGGGGTGGGGGTGGGGGTGGGGGGTTACTTCCCTATATTCGCTACACGGGCATGAGTCAGGATACCAGAGAAAAGAACTTGATATTAAAATCCCTTCGAAAACGTTTACATGTCTTTTTGGAACAAGGTATTGTTTTAGAGCATTAACTCTGGAACAGGGAACTGATTTTGGAAATTTTGCTCTGGAACAAGGTCAGGGTTTGAGGGGCTTAGTGGCACATCCCTACCCAAAACTGGAAGGAGTAACCCCTCCCCTCCCCCCCCTCCCCCCCCCCCCCCCCGTCCTCCCCCGGAGGTAAACACGCTAAAGAGAGAAAATGAACTTTTATGCATCCAATATCATCCGCAGTAATTTTCGAATTCATTCCATTTTTTTATTTTCGTTTTCATTCTTTTAGTTCTTCTTTTGTATTTTCAATAAAAACGTTCCATATTCGGCAGCAACCTCATAATTATACAAAACAAATAAGGGAGGCTGCAAAAGGGCTTGACACTTGTACATCATCGATTTAAAGTGTTACCCAGTTCTAGAACTGTTCACAGCTTAGCTTTGCTCACACTGGTCTACTGATCGACTTTTTGCCAAAGCCGATTAACACTGTCCACTGGACATTATTTTAGACATACTTCTTTTGTTAACATGCATTTTTACAGTGTTTTGGGCTTTTTCGTTGTTCGTCAGTGCAACTCCAAAGAGCTCATTAGAATATAAGCCGAGCTCATTTAATAACACATAAAACTGCGGTATACAAATTCGATCTATTGAGAACTAGCTCGGTTCTCTTTTGAATGGTTATCAGTATGAGACAATAGGTCACAATTTCTTCAAAGTTAATGATGGATATTTCTGAGAATAATTATCCATATTTCTCCTAAATGTACATGCGCTGGAAATGCTAGACCCAAGACGCTTACTCTATGGGTGCCAGATAGCGCGTTACCGTTCGTTAATTATTATTATTTCAGTAATAAAACGAAACATAAAACGAGCCAAATCTCTCACCCAGGGTATTAGAACCTTGGCTTTAGTGTTTTGTTTTGTATTAATAGTCTCAAGAGTTGTTTTTACCCGCTTTATGAACGAGGAAATGTGATGCCTGTAGTTAAAGTAAGAAAATTAGTAAACATGATTTAAAGTCAAATATGACTAAAACGTATTGAACATTTAGGAGCGCGCTGATTGGTTAGGCGTGCAGATATTTCAGTTGACTTTGTAAACATGTCGTTGAAAATCGTATTTTAGCATCTGATGGTACCGATCAAAAATGTTTTAAACGGTATATTAATTATTCTCTGAATTCAGTATATTACTGATTAATCTGTTTCCCGGAACTTTGTTTTGTGGATGTGAATGTTTTAAATTAGTCGACAAATCAGCCAACTGAAAATTAAGCTGCAATGGTAGGGTATTTTTATCGTCGGTTTACGGTACGGTAATTGTCGGAACGACTCTTGGCCTAAAAAGCAGGTAAATGAATTGGAAGAGACATAATTTATAATTTGCTTCGATTCACATTTTCATAATTAATTGATTATTACTTTGTCCAAGCTTAAATCCCCTAAATATTACTTGATTCTGGAGCTCAGTTTTACTTGTGAAAATTTGATTAGATTTAACAAGTGTAGGAATATTATCATATCAATCTAATTGAAAAACGATTGTGGAATTAAGTCCTACAGCTCCGGTTTTCTTCCGTTTAAAGATTGGATAGTTTGAATGAAATTAATGAAACTAAAGAAAATAAGCTGACACAAACAAGCGAACAATTATTTCTCAATTTCTGCTCTATAAAGCCGCCGTCATATTAAGCTGAACTCAGAATGTCCCAGAGAACAATAGAGGAGGCCGTCAAAGATTTTGCCTTCAATATCAAATCCAAAAACATATTTGATGGATATCAGTTCTAGATCTGAAAAAAATTGATAAATGCTTTCATAATCTTGGTAATTGCTCTACGTTATATTTTAAATTTTAATTGAGTGGCTTGTGTTAAGCTTTATTCAACTCGGTAAAAACATTCACTTATCTGGATCAACGTTTCTTATTTCAGTTTGAAGAAATGCATTGTTTGACTACTGCACCTGCCCTACGTTAAATGGATCTAGCGAGTTTTTCCTTTATTTGGTTCAAGATCTGATTGGATCATCAATACCAACAAAACAACTTTGTTTATAAGCCGACATGCTGTTTAGAGGATGAACAAACTCTGTGGTAACATTATCTTGAGCTGATTTGACGTTGAAACCCGTACTCAATGCTTGCCATGAAAAACAATACTTGTGACGAATAATCGAGCTTCGAAGCAAGCATAGATGAAATGTCTTGAGGAAGAAGGAAGATGAAGATATAACTATTTGGATAGCACGTACTTAACGGACTAACGCTTGCTATCGCTTAGAGGAATCGTCTCAACCTTTGTGATTGTTCCAGGATAAAAGAATAGTTGCAGAGCTACGTACATATTGTAATTGAAGGTTAAAAACGCTCTAGTACGTAGGTGGAAAATGTAACTTAACAAGGTCCTTTTGCGTGCATTGCTGTCAGTTCTTGATTGGTTCTCAAGTGGAATTCACACAGAAGTTTCAATACTCGTTCCAACTCGGCTATTTTATCTGGATGATAAATCGAGACAATTTGAGATCGCTTGCTGAGTTTCTAATTGTCCTACTCAAGTTTTCACCCGAGTAAGTGAGCGCAAAAGCTAGCGAATAACACATCTGCAGCTTGGAGATCGTTACTTTAGTAGATATTACTCCTTATCTTAAAGAGATAAACTTTCAATCAAATCAACGAAAATAGCAAGTAAAGTTTGACTAACAAGATGCAATATCCTCCCGAAGCAATTGCCGAGTGCGTTTTAATGAGCACCATTTGTTTCTTGTCGATTTTGGGGAATGGCTCACTTTTTATCATCGTATTTTCCAACAAAAATCTAAAAACAATTTCAAATTACTATGTACTAAGCCTCGCAGCCGCTGACCTGATGGTTACCCTGGTCAGCGGGCCCGTCACTGCTATTTCCATGCTCAATCAAAAGTGGACGCTAGGAGCAACTGCGTGTACCATATTTGGATTTATAACACTGTTAACATTTGTTGCATCTGTTGCTAACCTTGCAATGATTGCATTGAACAGATATTTCTTTATTGTAAAATGGAAGGAATATAGAAACATTTTTAACAAAAAACGAGCACTTGGTTATGGTATAATTACATGGACATTTTCCACTCTGCTTTCAATCCCGCCATTGTTTGGATGGAGCAAGTTCTCCTACATTCCAGAGAAGTTCTACTGCTTTGTTCACTGGCCTTCTGATGTTTACTACATGTATTTTATGGTAATCATTTGTTTTTGTGGGCCACTTACTGTCATGTCCATATCATATTACAAAATCTTCGCTTTCACCAGGGAACTGAAAAAGAAGCTCTACAACCCTAAAAACACGAACATCATGATTACAAAAAGGAAGTTTCTCAAGCGCGAAGCAAGAGTTGTTTCCCCTGAAGAAACCAAACTTACAAACACGTTACTTATAGTCGTTGCTTGTTTTATTATATGTTGGGCTCCCTTTGCTATAACTATGTTTTTTGACGTTTACCATCCGCATCCAATTCCACGTTTCGTCCATATTTGTTCTCTCATTCTAGGCTATCTTAACAGTATGTGTAATCCCATACTTTACGGCATTCGAAGTACAGGCTTTAGAAAAGGATTCAAAAATCTATACGCCAAGTGTTTGCCTTGCCTAATTAAGAGTGAAGTCATTAGCTACTTGCAGAATAGTTCTATGGAAAGTGATCAGGATAACTCCAGGTTCAGAGTAAACACCGGTCACGGAGGTCAGTCAAAAACATTTACAGCAGAGACAGAAGCGAACGTTGATTCACCGGAAAGAGATCGCAAGCCGTCGGTCATTTTTAGCTCCAAAGTTTCGCCGACACCCGTAACGGAAGTTCGTAATTTTGCACCAGGGGAGGTGTGTTCAACAACGATGTTGTAACATTCGTCGAAAAAAATATAAGTAATCATAAAGACCAAACATAAAAGATGTCGAAACATTCTCAAAGTATATTTGTATAGGAAATCATATATGGTTTCGAGTGCAATTTACTGCACTAAATTTCCTTGAATCATGAAACAGCACTGCTCTTAGCCAATCAGCGTCGAGAAATGTTTTCATGTATATCATTATTGCTGAAATAACTAAAGGAACGCTGTGAAGAGGATGTTGACAGAGGCCGGTGACAACAGTTACGTTAACTGACATTTTGCGGCGTAAAAATTATGAAGAGGATGAATCGAAAAGGATGTTGACAGAGGCGACAACAGTTGACTGACATTTTGCTTAAAAACTACAGTATAATACTGACAGATAACCCCAAAATTTGTAGTTAACTTATGTAAATGAAAAGTTGACTTTTTACTTCGAAAATGTTTCAGTTAAAATTAAAACGTCGAAAATGATTTTCGACGTTTTTAACTGAAATCCGTCAATTCTTTACTTTCCCATATCCATATGCACCTGCGCCTTTGGAGGTCGCCGACATTTACTAGAAATTCGTAATTTTTACTAATAGACCTTTCAAAATCATATCTTTATAAGATCTAAGAGCTGTTTTGTCATTGACGTCATTTTGTTTGATTTGAATTACGTATACAATAATTGTAAAAGTAAGACGTAATGCACCTTTATCCTTGTGACGCGTCATACCTAAACTATCATTTTCCTTCTCGTGATTTTTCCCTTTTGAGTGAAAGCTAACGTACAAAATTAAAGAGGCTACCAAAAAGGACTCTGGAAGTGTAGGTGTGGAACATCCTAAGAATAAGGGTGTATTTGGTCAGTTAATTCAACTGACAATTGACCAAAAAATAGTATACCCTTTGCAAAATGAAATTACGCAAAAATATTTGGTCTTTTCACGCGTCACGGATAATAAAAAAATTTCTTTCACGTTCACAAAAAAATCGAAAGTTGCTTTCATGTGGACACAAAAGGATTTTAGACCTTACCGCCGATTTCGATGAAACGCGACTACCTAAGACATCAACACTGTAGATTGCACTTTGCATCTGAGACGTACGCCAATCATCTTTACCTCTCGATAAACGCACATTTTACGGGATAAATCGATTACTATCAATTGTAAAAAGTTAAAATATGGTTTTCCTGGATTTTAGAAGTTAGGAAAGGTTTATTTCAGTGGATTTTGAGGGTTTTTTTTAGAATGATCGACGGCCGTGTAATGCAAAGCGCAATCTACAATGTTGATGGCTAGGTAGACGCGTTTCATCGAAAACGGCGGTAATTAATTAAATCACATTTCACGTCAAAATATATCAGCCATTCACGTTTCACGCAAAAGGTATGGGGGACCCTGATTTTCTGGGGAAGTGAAAATACACCAATATATATTTTCTAGCTCTGAAGCCAATTGCAATGTACAACCAAGTTTTAGATATATCAAAAAATAGTAGTTGATTGATCAGGTATTTCCATTAAATGACACTCTGTGAAATACAGTATGACCAAATTTGAGTGGTCGGGAAAACATTCATAAAAAACTATGCATTTTTATACTTATACTTACGTTTATTTTAAGGCCGGAATAAAACAAAATTCCGAAAAAACTAAAATGGCTGTTGTAACTAAAGCAATAATTTTATAGTATTTACTTTACAACCAAAACAACATACAACCATATTTAAGACTAGGTTTTAGAGTTAATTCATTAAATGGGCACAAGACACCATAATACTAAGAGAGCGAAACTCAGTATTGATATGCGATGTTCGCGGCGACTAAGGCTGTTTTTAGTAATTCCGCCATCGCGCGCAAGGCTTTTAAATAATAGAATACAAAAAAAAAAAAAAAAAAAAAAAAAAAACGAAAAGAAACGGTCCCGTCCGCAAGCACGTCAAAAATCAAATTCTATTGTTTGAGAGCCTTGCGCGCGCGATGGCGAAGTTACTAAAAATAGCCTTAGCCGCCACGAACACCGCACAGACATCAATACTAGTAATACTGAATTTCGCTCTCTTAGTATTATGGTCTCTTGATGGGCATAAAAAAGTTTGCTTTTTGCTTGGCTTGACCACGCTTGGCATAACAAAGAGAAATATTTCTCTTGGTATATTTAACTGAATGTTCATAAGTAGGCGAGAATAGTCATAGTAACATTAAAAAGTTATACTCTGTTCCTTTTTGGAGATAAGTGGTATTTTTGCAAATAGAAGCCAGGATATTTTTCTATATCAATACTTTTATCAAATTAAGTGTCTAATGAGTTACATGGGGTGCGTTACTGCATGGTGGATATAATTCAATACTGATATCAAAACCTCATAAGATGATACAAACTAGAACATGAATGTCGAATATAGTTTTAAAGTTAAAAAATTAACGTTTATGTCTAGTTCGTTTCCTAAAATAAAAAATAATATTGAACAAATTGCAAGCGGTTTTCCATCGTCTGTACTCTTATTGACAATCGATTTGACGTCACAAAATGTTCAAAACCCAAGTAAAACAGACAATAGGGCATATGCACTAACAGATCATGTGACCCTTAGTTTGCGATTTGTGTTTTACAATAATTATTTGTGTTATATAACGGGTGAAAAATCCTCATCCAATGGGCTAACAGAACGAGCGCACGTGACGAGACGCGTCATCACCGTTGTCTGAACTCTTATTGACAATGGCCAACCAATCAGATTACGAGATTTTGCCCGAGTGTTGTAAAATCTCGTTTGTGTTAGCGTCAACGTCAATATACTATCTACTCTGCATTTTTTCTTTAAATATATCAATTAATGTGTTCTTTTTGACAGGAAAATAAAACAAGTGTTCTTTGACTGGCCCATTCATAGATGACGTCATTCTAGGTGGTGCCAATTTTTTATCCACGTAACTTTCCTGAGCCTGACTCTCAGTGGCCAGCGGGTGTTTCTTAAAAATTTCGCGTGTTTCACTTTGGACTTTTTTGAGATTGCGCAATTGATTTTCGAAAAGTTGATCTTGTTGCTTAGCAACCGTATGGACTCTGGAACCCTCAGGAGTAGTTTTAGTTTTAATCTGAATGCTGCCACTCTGCTTCTCGTTTCTGCTTGTCAATAAAGAAGTTCTTATTAACCAACTTTGAAATGGATTTTTTCCCACAATTTTGACTTTTGGTAAAACATTCCTACTGACATTAGCTTGCACAGAATAACCACTCGTGAAATCTGTCGCTGTTGGGGTGAAGTTGGAAGGTTTTTTTACATCTTTGGGCTGAGATTTTCTCCCTAAAAGCGAAGCAATTGAGTTTAAAACAGATGATCCCGAAACGACGATGGGCTCAACGTGGTTCATCATATCATTTTTAGCGCCTTGTGGCGTCATATTAATCTTTTCTTCATCAGCTATTTTCGCTTGGAAATTCACCAAAGGTTTAGCTGTATTATTCTTTGCAGGCTGATTATTTGTATTCATTGTTCTTGTAGCATTTCTAATGGAGTTTGAATTCAACTGCGCTTCCCGCAAAGGCCTCAAATGGGCATGTAAATCTAAATTGCTCAAATCTGTATCTGCCCTATTGTTTAACAGCTGCAGGATATTTTTGTCTCGTGATAGATACTTCTTCACTTTAGCATCACCAGCCATAGGGCGAGTTGGAAGATTGTGTTGTCCTGGAGCACTCTTTAGAATTGGTTTCCAGGTATTTCCGGTTGAAAACGTCTGTGGCCTGGCGGGGACCTGGGGAGCACTATTTATTCCAGAAAATTTAGTTGGAGTCTGAACAATCTGTTTTCCTTGAGCATTTTCCACGACTGGTTTCGAAGTTTTTCCATTTGAAAGCTGCTGTGGGTTAGCACTTACGACGCCAGAAACTGAGCCGGGGAAAGCATTACCAGGGCTCTGAAAATTTTGCTGTTTTTGACCAAAATCTTTCATGACTGGTTCCCAGGTCTTCGCGTTTGAAAACGTCTGCGGACTAGTAATGACCTTGAGTCCAGTTTTAAAAGGTGGTGGCAAAGCTGCTTTATTCTGCAGTTTCTGTGTAGTGTGGGAACCTTAGATTTAGAAAGAAAATATATATTTTACTTTTGAATCGTTTAACAAATTAAAGTTACATCATGTGGTTATATTTATTATGATATCACCCACAATCATTCTTGTAGTGTTGTTATCTACATTTGGTGCTACAGTAAACAGCTTATTGCGCAAACAATGACTTAGACTTGCTCCAAGTTTGATCCCTATCTAGCTTTCGAAACGTGTAATGTTTTAGACCGACTAAGGGTTTCCGAGATATAACAGTTGGGTGTTTTTATAATGAAAGAGCAAAAAAGGGTGGATTTCAACGTCCGCAAAAATGTCAAATTGTTCTGCCATCTTGTAGTTAGAGTGGATCTTGATAGCAACAATCGTATTGCGAAACGATCACTGGGGGTTGTCAGGTTGTTGATTACTTACCTTTTATGTTACCTTGAGCAAAGCTAGTATGAACCGTCGGAGTATTTTGTACCATCAAATTCTTGCCATAAACAATAGGCATTGCAGTGCTAAAACCTACATTAGACCGACTTATTTGTCCATCCGGATTGGGTGGTCTGTATGCATTACCGCCGACAGGAAAGGCCTTGATCACTTTATTTGAAGCCGCGGCTAATCCAGGATTTCTTAGACCAATGGACGACTGAGAAGCTACTTGAAAATGGATTTCATTCTGATTTGATGTTAAGGACTTTCCGTATAAAGTTGCAGCAGTTGGTGAGGGCTTGGATGCAGTTATAGCAAGTTTAAGTGCTCTATTAGCTTGCGTCTGCATTCCTATTGGACGGTTGGATGCAGGTGTAGCTAGTGGAAGTGCACTGTTAGTTTGCGCCTGCACCCCTATTGGATGATTTGATTCAGTTTTAGCTAGTGGAAGTGCACTATTACTTTGCGTCTGCATCCCTATTGGATGGTTTGATTCAGTTTTAGCTAGTGGAAGTGCATTATTACTTTGCGTCTTCATCCCTATTGGACGGTTGGATGCAGGTGTAGCTAGTGGAAGTGCACTATTACTTTGCGTCTGCTCCCCTATTGGATGGTTTGATTCAGTTTTAGCTAGTGGAAGTGCACTTTTGCTTTGCGTCTGCACACCTATTGGATGGTTTGATTCAGTTTTAGCTAGTGGAAGTGCATTATTACTTTGCGTCTGCATCCCTATTGGACGGTTGGATGCAGGTGTAACTAGTGGAAGTGCATTATTACTTTGCGTCTGCACCCCTATTGGACGGTTGGATGCAGGTGTAGCTAGTGGAAGTGCATTATTACTTTGCGTCTGCACCCCTATTGGACGGTTGGATGCAGGTGTAACTAGTGGAAGTGCACTATTACTTTGCGTCTGCTCCCCTATTGGATGGTTTGATTCAGGTTCAGCTAGTGGAAGTGCACTATTAGTTTGTGTCTGCATTCCTATCGATGGCTTAGGTGCACTTATAGCTAGAGGTATTGCTCCCTTAGTTTGAACCTGAATTCCAGTTGGTTGGTTGGATGCAGCTGTAGCCAGTGGAAGTGCACTATTAGGTCGTGTCTGCATTCCTATCGAGGGCTTAGGTGCATTTATAGCTAGAGGTACTGCTCCCTTAGTTTGAACCTGAATTCCTGTTGGGAGCTTAGGTCCACTTGTGGCTAATGGAAGTGCTCCATTAGTTTGAGACTGCGTTTCTGTTTGACGCTTGGGTAGAGTTATAGCTTGTGGTAGTGTACTGTTAGCTTGCTCCTGTATCACCCTGTGAGCTTGGTGGCTGTTGGTATGATTATCGTATTCCTTCTGTAAGGCTTGTGCCTCTTTTTCGATGATTTCACGATACTGGTAAGCTCTTTGCGCCTTCTCGATGTAATCAAACAAATGATGAAACCTATAAACAAATTAGATAAATTTTAACTAAATTTTACACCTATTTGCGTTAATTAGAACTGTCTAAGTTGGAAACGAAGTACTAAATATGGTACTGGTGAAGTACGTAACACAGCTGAAATTAAGTGACATTTTAATTTCAACAATGTAGTTTGGTAACTAGCGCAGAGAACGTCTTAAAATGCTGCGTGTAACGTCAGAAATTGCGCATCGAGCTTGTGTGAACGTCTAATTAGCTTGCGCGCTATATTGCTTTTTCAAAAATATTGCAACTCAATGCATTTTCATTACGTGCATTTTCTATTACAGTGTTTGCACAACAGTACTAAGTTTGCAAAACATCACCAATCCGACTCAATCAAATTCTGACCTGTCTTCAGGGTCTGCTGTAGCTGCGTAGGTATACGGTGTTGTTGGAATTCCTTTGTGTGCATCAGTGATATGTTTAGTAATCTCTTCTCTCTTCTGTGCCAACTCTTGGTTTATGCTGTCAAACCGATCATGGCTATAAAAATTATGACAATGATTTAGATTTCTTAGCACCCATAGTACTCTTTCTTGACAGAGGCCCTTTGAAAAACGAATGCCTCCTTAAATGTCACAGAACATGCAAAAAATACGTTTGTAGGTTTCGGCTCAAGGCTGGTCATTTTTGTACGCACTCTCTTGAGCAAATTACAGGACCTGGTCACGTGACACACGACACAGAAATATCATGGACAGCAACATCAGAAATAGTACCTTCAAACCAGCATTTTTCACGAGTCTGAGTGTTTTTGATATTAATGGTCCAAGAAAAGATTTTTTAGAAAACCTTATTTTTTGAAAAGAATGTTTCGCTGACTGGTACGGCTTGCCCGTCAGCCATATAAGCTTTGTAAAAAATGGCAATTTCAAAAAAATCATATATAAATCTTCTCCCGGTATAACGAAAAACTTGGTAAAAGTACGAATATTCTTTCTGAATATGTTCGACCATTTTGTTATTAATGACATGTGTCACGTGACTAGGTTTTGCAAAGAGCCCATTGGATGGTACATTCATAATCATAAGTGTTCTTATTGGTTACACAGGTAGCCCAAAAACAAATAAAATCAAAAGATTGAGGTCATACCTGTTATCTGGGATACAGTCTGGCCAGGGAACCACACTACCTATAGGATAGGTAAACCATTCCCCTGTAACAGGACCACACATGTATACGACAGCAGGCTTGGTTGCAAAGCGGTAACCGGGGTGACACTCAGGGGAGCAAAACAAGTGGAATAAGCTGTCGCACGTGACGTAGCCATTCTTTGGATCATCGAAAAACTTACATCGAGGATTGGAACCTGTGGAAGCGAAATCGTACAATTATGATGATGATAATGTGGTACAGTATCGAATTCGGTGTTTTATTAGGCATAATTTATACAATAATTGTTATATTACTTGTGCTCTGATTGGTAGAGAACCGTATGAGATCTTACGTATACGCGCGCTGTTGCTCTTATTGGTTGAAATTTCTCGATAAATATTCATCACATTTTGACGTCATCTGTGCATCTATCATATAGAGTGCAGACTCACGTAAAAATGGAATCTATTTGTTAAATTTATATAATGATGGTGCAGTGTCGGTGCACCAATGAATTGGGTGTCTGATTATGATGTATCGAGATGCAGGACTTTGAAGTTAAGAATATCGATGGATTCCCTTTTACTTGAACAGTACTTTCACTTTGACGGTATAAGAGTTGCAGTTTAGTAGCAAGTCAATTCATACCAATAGAAAAGAAACATGGCAACAGATAATGATTGTCACAGTCACATTGACGCCATACTTACTTGCAAAGCCCACAAAACTAGTCATCAAGAGCAGAAGATCAAACAAGCAAGGAGACATGTCAAACCGCAAAGCACTTTCATCTGTTAGTGCATTACTGGAGCTTTGACCAGTCTGTCTTCATTCATTAATATCATCGTTTACAGTTGTATTTCAACATCAGCTGTCTAATCGAGAAATACAAATTATATCTTTATTATAATAGCGGCTTTTTGGCTACCTTTTCTGCTCAAAATGTCCAGCAGCATATATATTCATTTGACTAGACTGAATTTTCTATGTTAATTTTCAGTTAACGAGATTTTATGTTCTTAATTAAACAACCAGGTAAGCCCCCACCCACTGTGGTCACAGTAGTTGTTCACAATCGAACTGACTGACTGAGGAAGACTAGGGGAAGGAAATCTCACCTTAATTAGCCCTAGTCTTAATGACTACGAAATCTTCATACAAAAACATGATGGTGAGAAATGGTTGCAAAAGTAATCATTGATGTGATGGTCTTAAAACAGTTGATTTGTATATGTGTGTACAGTAGAGACACGAACATCACTAAGTTTGCTCATGTTTTGATGGGCTACCTGTGTCGATAATCAAATCCTTTCTAAAATTCGTCAATTGCAAATTGAATTAAGAGAACGAATTTTCGATATAAATTCTCGTTAATTTCAGCTTCCTTATTTCTAGCCGAAGGTGTAGTTTTCAAATGGTTATATTTTCTTTCTTTTTAATGATCTTTTCATAGTTATAGCACGGTTCAAGTTTAGACCAAATAACTGAAGCATAAAGTTGTGACATTTATTTTCGGATTCTAAATATCAAAACAATATAACCTAGCTAGAAATTTGAGAATTTTGCTATGAGAAACACGTTAAAGATCGTACATTTGTTAATGCTATCGTTCCTCAACGCTTACTTGAAATCAGTGAGGCGAGCAGTCATTGCGTGCTCGTTCTACTGTTTCATTTCTTTGAGAATTTTTTCCAGAAGCACTCCACAAATACAACGAAAACCTGATTAAACTTATTCTATCTTCTTACCTTCATCATGTAGACTTATCCATATTTTTTAGGGCGTTAATTTTAACATTTTTCAACTTTTGTTTTTATCACTTCCATCAAAAGAAGTAACTTCTTTTCAACCAGCCTCTTTAAGATGATGAAATTTTAAATTCTCCTTAAGTGCTTATTTCTATTCTATATAGCGCCAAAGGAGATTTTGTGTTTCGATATTTTCTGGTACAGCAGGTTACTTCCATTAAGCTTTGTTCTTCTGATAAGAAAGGAAATTCTTATAACAATGTTAAGGGTGTTGCTACTGGTTTGGTTGGGAGAATGTAACATTTGATATGCTACAGGTGGCCAGGGCAGGTAAGCACGGGTTGTTAAAGCAGCTTTTTAACTGCATTTTTGATTCAGCTAATTAGTTTATCTTTCAGAGAAGTTAAAAAGACAAAATAGATTTGATCGAAGAGTTTCAGATCTGGTTGCACTTCGTATCAACTCTAACTTATTCACAAACGAACTCTAACTTTAGTTTTGTTAAGTGAACGACTGTATTGTCAAAACTTTAAAAGCTATAACGGCACGTTAGCTGTTTTGCATTTAGTCGAATAGTCTTTTTGTTTTCCCAGTCGCTATATATATCTTTCACGTTTAAGAATTGCTTTTAATTGTGTTAGATGAAAATACTGACATATTTTGAAAAGCTAGCCGGCTTACATTTACTGTCTGAATTCTTTAATTCCAGAATCTATCAGAATCTAGCTTAAAATAAGAATTTTAAGATAATTTTGTTGAGATTTAAAGCCGGGAATAATGAGGGTTTTACGCACTGACATCGGAACACCTTAAAATAAATTGTATTTGGGCGAAGAACGAGACGTCTCTCATTCACACTTCGACATACTTCTAATTAAATTAAATTGTGTTAAAAGGTTTATTTTAGAATAGTTGACATCAGGCATGCGCAGCATTTTTTGGTCATGGTAAAAACCAGACCCGTAAATTCAGTTTAATTTAGTTCAAAGTTATTTAATTGGTTGAAGATGTAGAGCAAGTTTTAATTAGAATTTGCCGAACAGAGGTTGAAAGACATGGTTTTATTTTTCTGTATTATACCAGTCAAAAATAAAATCACTTTCTGTAGTTACATAGCGTGATAAAAACACTTGAGCAAGTTTGGAAAAGGATTAAATATGGCAGTTCTTTCATATTTTGTTGCATGTCCCTAACAGCTTTCGACTCCTCTCTGAAACTTTCCGCGTCTTAGTTTGCATTGGCTTTGTAACACGTTTGAAAAAAGTCATCGCAACATGGTATCAACAAAGAAAAGAAAGAAGCAAAGACTAAAAGTAAACATTAAAAAATGAGTGTACTTCGTTACCTGATGATCTGTTTATTGCAAGACTTTCTTAAAGCAAAACAAAAACCAAAGATAAACAAATTAAACTGAAAAAAATACCCCGTCTTATACCATCTTAATCAAACCGTTTAATCGTAGTACATAGTTACCCAAGCTTCTTTAGCTTTACTTAGAAAGAACATTAACTCAAAACATTTGTCAGCCCGGCTTTAAGTAATTACGTCTTAACCCATGGAGAGAAAACATTTTCGACGCCCTTAAGCAATTCAGAAAGCATGGGCAATTCTTCTTTGAAAGCGTCAATCAGAAGGGTTTTCATATTGCGTTGCTTGATCCATTCCATTCCTTCTTCAGTGCATTGTATGTCATCTCATTGAAATCGTCAGTCATGAATCTAGACCCCAAAGAAAAAAGGTGAGACTTCAGTTATTTATCATTTGAGCTTATTTCAAATTATTTGTACCTTACCCATTGCTCTCACTGTACATATCATCTTACCCACTGTACTGCACGCCTTACACACCGCACTGTACATCTTACACACTGCACTCTACGTTTCACCCACTGCACTGGACACTTTACCCACTGCACTGCACACCTTCCCTACTGCACTGTACACCTTACCCACTGTACTGTACACCTTACCCACTGCACTGTACACCTTACCCACTGCACTGTACACCTTACCCACTGCACTGGATACTTTACCCACTAGACTGTACACCTTACCCACTGCATTGTACACCTTACCCACTGCACTGTACACCTTACCCACTGCACTGTACACCTTACCCACTGCACTGTACACCTTACCCACTGCACAGGATACTTTACCCACTAGACTGTACACCTTAGCCACTGCACTGTACACCTTACCCTTTGCACTGTACACCTTACCCACTGCACAGGATACTTTACCCACTAGACTGTACACCTTACCCACTGCGTTGTACACCTTACCCACTGCACTGTACACCTTACCCACTGCACTGTACACCTTACCCATTGCACTGTACACATTCGCCACTGCACTGTACACCATACCCATTGCACTACACACCTTACCCACTGCAATGTACACCTTACCCCGGCTGCACTGTACACCTTACCCATTGCACTACACACCTTACCCACTGCAATGTACACCTTACCCACTGCACTGTACACCTTAGCCACTGCACTGTACACCTTACCCACTGCACTGAACACCTTAGCCACTGCACTGTACGCCTTAGCCACTGCACTGTACACCTTAGCCACTGCACTGCACGCCTTACACACCGCACTGTACATCTTACACACTGCACTGTACATTTTTTCCACTGCACTGTACACCTTACCCACTACACTGTACACCTTATCCACTGCACTGTACACCTTACCCAATACACTGTACACCTTAGCCACTGCACTGTACACCTTAGCCACTGCACTGTACACCTTATCCACTGCACTGTACACCTTACCCAATACACTGTACACCTTACCCACTGCACTGTACACCTTACCCACTACACTGTACACCTTATCCACTGCACTGTACACCTTACCCAATACACTGTACACCTTAGCCACTGCACTGTACACCTTAGCCACTGCACTGTACACCTTGTACACCTTATCCACTGCACTGTTCACCAAAAAGTGTTTCTTCTAGTTTGTATGTTTTTCTTATTATTGAATGCTAACTTATCAACCTGATACAACATACACGATTACCTGTCAGCCTGAAGCCTTCTACTTGCAATAAACAAAAACAAATTAAAAACAGTTTCGCCAAATCCAAAGCCTGGAGGTTTTGGTTCTTCAGCCAAACAACCAACCAACAAATCAAGTTTCTCAATGTCATTGCAGTACGTACAGTTTCTTCAACACTGCCACGTGCTTCTTGTTGGGCGTGAGTTTTTCAAACGATTCCACGGGTTTTAGGTTCATCAATCGACGAAAGTTGTTAAACCTGGGAACTCCCCGTTCTCGATCTCTTAGGATGTCAATTGTGGCTAGGTCTGCTGTCTGGATCAAAGAAGATAGGTTCTAATTCGATACAATTAAATTAAGCCTATAAACAGAGTTCTATAGGAATATAAAACGTCATCATAGCTAATAATGCATATTATAGATACATGTATATTTTGTTATGTTATGTTTTGTTATGTTATGTAATGTTATATATCCTAATTCACTGAAAAAAATATGGGATAACTTCCAAAATACATTTTCTTGATTGAGTTGGCTGTATAGAGGACCTCAATGACACCTCAAAAGATTATTTTTCTGGTCTCTTTTGCCGCTTTTCAATCTTTGAGCTCTAGTGTTTACTTGCTGTGTTTATTGAAGTTTTTGTTATAAAGATAATGCCTCTTCCTCTATATCAGCAAGTATTAATTTTGTTTGTTTTTCTGTTTGTTTTCTATTTGTTCATAAAGTAGGTATTTGGTTCAAACAAATTTGAGAGATTTAAGATGTTTTTCCGTTCCGCACTTGAGACAGCACTTGATACTAATCTCGCGATCTGATTGGTTGATTAGAGTGTGTCAATAAGAGGACAGACACACTGCTGACGTGTTTCGGCGCGCGCGCTCGTTCTGTTGCTCCGTTTGATGAGGAATTTTCTAACTTTTTCTCATCGAAGCCATTTTACGACCAAAATAAGAGGTTTTATAGACCTTGATTTGGTCTAAAATATTTTTTGTGTCTTAACTTTTATTACCAGTGTAAACCTCATACAATCCTTTCTTTCAATCTATTCACGACGCTCGTAAAATAATGAGATGCAAAGATGAAATAAGATGCAAAATAACATTCCCCTAACAGCTACAATGAAATAGGCACGTGCTTCCCTTGGGGATATGGCTATAAAATGCCAATCCCGGAATGAATCACTCGGTTCTTGCTACTCAGTTCCTGCTCAATTCCAGTGTAAAACGGCGTACAGCGGAACTTTTCTTATATTTCTTGGACGACCCATGTGGATTTCGACTTCATGGTGGTACCTTCAAGCCCCCAAATCAAGATAGTTGTGGTTGAAGAGCTAGAGCCTTCTCAAGCACCCTTAACCGTCAGAGTTCATGAATAACGAGATAGATTCCAGCAAACAATTAAGGTAAAGTTATTTTGAGATTGCTAAATGTCTTGTGAATCACAGGGGTATGTATGGGAAGTAAGAAATCGTACGAAACATGCATCAATTCCCTTGAAAATGAAAGCCTTTCTAGTCTCCACAATGGATAAATTTGTGTGAGACTTCTGCTACAACCTCTTAAAATCGATAACATTGTGAGCTGCTTTGCACGGTTCACCGCATGCATATTTTTACACAAGGAAAGACAGCTTTTTAAACTACATAAGAATATAAAAATATAAAAATATATAAATCCTGTTTGGTAAAGAAGTATCATCACGAAATGATCAAAAATAGTACAAGAAATTTGACGTTTATTAGCAATAAATACTTTTTTAGCCAGTTGGGATTTTTAAAACACTTTATGTTTACCGATTATCAGTGTGTATTTATTTCAGGATTTGAGGACCACGTTGGAAAAAAGCCTTGCTTTACCTGTTATATCCTCGTTAAAACAAAGAGTCTTTTTTTTTTTTTTTTGAATAACTTGAATTAAGCCGAATTGGGTTCTTTCTCGATGTAAGAATCGTATTGTAATTCGGTTCAGAGGTCTTTGTTTTCCAGGCTATTGTATCGTTCCAGGGTCTTTGTTCTTGACTATTATTTCAATGTCTCCGGGATTCTTACATCGAGAAAGAACCCCGAATTGAAGCAGAAGTTGCCTGGGATTCGTGGGCCTGCGATACTCCTCTGGGCCTAGGTTACCGCGCGCCAGCGCTTAGTTTAATTTCTGACGTACAGATAGCCTGCGTAGCTGGCAGTTTAGGGGGAAGGGGGGAGAAGAAAGGAAAAGGGAGAGGTTTCTCTTCTTCTCCTCCCCTCCATTCCTCTCTCCCCAATCCCCTTAAACCGCCAGCTACGCAGGCTAACGTACAGACAAACATCCTCACCAATAAAAGGATCGTTACAATGCTGTTTCTTCAGTTCCTCAGTCCTTGGATACGAATCAAAAAGATTACTTTTGATCAAAAAATCCCGTCGTCGCAACTGGTAGACCAATACCAGAACCATTGGCAGTTTCCACCAATAAACTACTTTTTTGATTAGTAAGAACAACTTTAACAGGATCGCTTGGGGTACCATGGTATCCTTCTATTTTCTAAAAATTAAAGAAATTTTGTCAATATTTTCTGTGTTCCCTCTCATCGAGTGTCGAGGATCGTTTATCGTGCTCCTTACAAAATCAAATAAAACATAGTTGTTCGTGTGCATGCATACGGTTCATTTATGTCATTTGATATTAATTAAGTGAGTTCAGTTAAAGATCATTGTCGTAATTAATAGTTTTAAATGAATTTACGAAGTCATTCGTGACAATTATAAACAATCGTTCAACACGCAACCCAAAAAAATAACTTTTCAGTTTGCTATATGATAATTTCTTATAACAAATTTGTGTAAAATTTCTAGTAATTACAAACTATATATATAAAAAGGAAGATCAATAAATTTTTGTATATGAAAGCAGTGGGACGTCGGTGTTTTCTTTTCTCGGCATCTGATGCATCAAGCACTTAGCCCCGGGGGGGGGGGGGGGGACTCCGATCGTAAATGGACGGGGATGCTCGTCGTACCTTTTAGGGGTCAAAATCTGCCATCTGGTACCTTTTAGGGTGTCTCGAGCTCAGACTTAAGTGGACTACCAGAGACCTAGCTGGTACCTTTTAGGGACTGTTTTGGGGTAAATAACTACCTAAAATAAGCATGAAAGGGGCGATTTCGATTATCTGAATTGAATCTTCAAAGCACATCGATAACAAAGTGTTTCATTACTTTAATTCTTTATTATTGTTTTTGAATTGGTACCTTTTAGGGGTAGAAATGAATTGTTGCCACTCCCACTCAGGTACCTTTTAGGGGTCATTTTCAAAATTTCCGACGAGCATCCCCGTCCTCTTATATATAGGAGTCCCCCCCCCCCCCCCGGGCACTTAGCTAAGATCCTCTGATCAAGAGATAGAAATTAATTGACTCATGTGAAGCCTCGAGACTCGAAATCAAAATTGAAATCAGTTTGACACAAAATCGAAATTGAATCTTTAATTAATACTGAAATTGCATTATCAAAAGTGAAAAAAAATCTTTGAATACGAGATTTTTATTGAAAATTGATTCAGTTTGAGAGTTGCTTTTCAAAGATATATTGAAACGAAAATCAAACATTTTAAACCCTGACTCTTTCAGCCATGAGAAATTATTATTTTAAAAGCATTCAGTAACAAGTTGAAAAAGCAGCACCAAAGTTGTCTAAACTTCTATCTTAAACTAAAAAAAAACGCCACTATATTTCCCCTGCTTGTACTTGAGCAAGAATTTAAGAAACATCAATAATTAAAAATTGTAAAGAAATGATCTTACGTCTTCAATAGTGTGGTTTTCGTTTCACCAACGGAGCACGAGGCGTCGTGAAAGTTGTCAGTTTCACTGTTGTGCCAGAACAGACACTTGTAGCTTGCAAACGCCTTAGCTTGAAAATGTTCACTATGTTTGGCATTCGTGGGAGGTTTAAAGAGCGTTCACTCCTTAATTGATTGACAGCGTGAAATGGTGCACGGTAAATTAGCCAATCAGAGCGCGCGCTTTATTGTAGCTATATATTATAATAGAATATGAATATAACATTTTATAGATGAGCAAATACAATATCTTTTACTGGAGTCGACATATTTGACAAGTCCTATGTTGTAGGTGAAAATAAATGTCCTTCTCCGAAGCAAATGAATCGTATAAATGTCTAGTAGGCCGTTAACTTTTCTTTACGATGTTTTTGATGCATCAAACATTTACCTAAGGACCACTGATCAAGCGAATGGTGAATGAATCATGAATGAATCTCACTGTTCAATCAACAACGCATCTATTAAGAAATTTCTGGTTTATATATGGTTTGATTTTTTACGGTATGATCACATATTGTACCAGTTTGTTTATAATATAGGCTACACTGACGCAGTCGGTGTACGCAATTCATTGTATACACTTCAGACACTTGTAGCTTGCAAACGCTTTAGCTTGAAAATGCATGTACTCTTTTGAATCTAGAAATACATCATATATATAAATAAACGTTTTATATAAATATTTCTGAATAAAATCAACTCCTCTAAGAATTAAGCACTGATTCAAATCTGAAAATGCAAATGAATGAATGACGTCAAAGCAGGAATTTGCTTGATTTTGATTCTAGTTCTGAAACAAGTGCATTTCAGTTAAGTAGCAAAAATACTCACCATACCTTGTACTTTAGCAATGAGATTGTTTTGCAACTAAATAGTATAAAATTCGTATCTAGTGTATCTGTATATTTAATAATTTCTGCTTTGACGTCATCTCATTTGCATTTTCAGATTTGAATTGCTTAATTCTCAGTGAGGAGTTGATTTTATTCAGAAATATTTACATAAAGCGTTTATTTATATGATGTATTTCTAGATTCAAAAGGATTTGGCTAGGCTTTATGGGCACTTTAAGGGGGGATTCAAACCTTGATTGATAGGTTATCAGTTCAAGTATGCAAGAAAATAGCATTTTATGGATGAGCAAATACAGTCTGATACACTAGGAGTCAAAATATTTGACAAGTCCTATGTTCAAATAAATGGAATACTTGCTCGCAAATAGGATTTTCATGTTTTCTCGTGGGTGTATATGGCTTGACTTCCATATAGGACTGTTACTTGCTCAGGCAAAAGCATGTATACACAAGGTCTGTATACGTGAGGTCGGTATGGGGTTATAGCAATTGGCGTGACCCCCCTGTGGGACAGTAGTACAATTGAGCTGTCGGACAGTTTGATTTGTTCGAGTTAAATTTATTTTTAGTCGATCATGCATGTTTTAAATTAGGAATTATTAGGGTTTGTAAATAATTTTACATGATATCGGGGTTGGGGTGATATGATATTTTTAGTTTAGTGGTCTGTGGGACTAATGGATTACTTTGGGTTGGGTACATATTTCTGGGGAGGTTAGTTGTAATTATTTTATAATGATAGTTCATCCAGGCTTGCAGCCTTTAATTTTCCCCTCCTCCTTCTTCCCGTGTCTTCCTTGTTTTGTTTGGTTGTTTCAAATATCGTCTGGGGTTTTGATGCCCTCACGTTTCCTTGGGAAGGTCCCTTAAAGGAAAATGAATTGAACCAACAAAAACATTAATTATAACAACTTCTTGAATTCATTACTCAGTCATAACCAAATCAGTTGATAATCATATTCAATCAGATTAAATGGATTACATAAAATATAAATATGAATTAAAAATTGTACTGGATCTAAGGGGGTGTTTACAAGGCACTAGGTTCGTCCTAGCACTAGGATCATCCTAGCAGACGAATCATCCTACCTGCTATACATTTACTGCATGCTGTTTAGTAGGATGATCCCAGTACCCGAAGTGAAGACACAAATTTCCATGTAAGCAGCATGCAGTAAATGTATAGCAGGTAGGATGATTCGTCTGCTAGGATGATCCTAGTGCCATGTAAACACTCCCTAAATTGAAGGAAAAATCTATGTCTCCCATTATTTAATCAGTGCTATTTTGCGCTATTTAGTTGTAGTCTTCGTGCTTATAGTAAATGCACACTTTATTCATGAATCTACTTTGTTCTAAACACAAAAGTACACAGCTAATAAATCCATACAACAAGTTTGAACCCACAAATGATCAAAATTTCCTCCATCCTTTTACTAAATTATGTCTAAGTAACCCATGGAAAGAAAGTATTTTCCACGCCCTTAAGCAATTCAGAAAGCATGGGCAATTCTTCTATAAAAGCGTCAACCAGAAGGGTTGTCATATTGCGTTGCTTGATCCATTCCATTCCTTCTTTAGTGTATGTCATCTCATTGAAATCGTCAGTCATGAATCTAGACCCCAAAGAAAAAAAAGACTTCAAAAGACTTCAGTTATTTATCATTTGAGCTTATTTCAAATTATTTGTACCTTGCTCTCACTGTACATATCATCTTACCCACTGCACTGCACGCCTTACGCACCGCACTGTACATCTTACCCACTGCACTGTACATTTTACCCACTGCACTGTACACCTTACGCACTGCACTGTATACCTTACCCACTGCACTGTACACCTTACCCACCGTACTGTACACCTTGCCCACTGCACTGAACACCTTACCCATTGCACTGTACACCTTACCCACTGTACTGTACACCTTAGCCACTGCACTGTACACCTTACCCACTGCACTGTACACCTTACCCACTGCACTGTACACCTTACCCATTGCACTACACACCTTACCCACTGCAATGTACACCTTCCAATGCACTGTACACCTTAGCCACTGCACTGTACACCTTACCAACTGCACTGTACACCTTACCCAATGCACTGTACACCTTACCCACTGCACTATACACCTTACCCACTGCACTACTGTACACCTTACCCACTACACTGTACACCTTACCCACTGCACTGTACACCTTACCCACTGCACTGTACACCTTACCCACTGCACTGTACACCTTATCCACTACACTGTACACCTTACCCACTGCACTGTACACCTTAGCCACTGCACTGTACACCTTAGCCACTGCACTGTACACCTTACCCACTGCACTTACACCGTACCTTACCCACTGCACTGTACACCTTGCCCACTGCACTGTACACCTTGCCCATTGCATTGTACACCTTAGCCACTGCACTTACACCTTACCCACTACACTGCACACCTTGCCCACTGCACTGTACACCTTGCCCATTACATTGTACACCTTACCCACTGCACTGTACGCCTTAACCACTGCACTGTACACCTTACCCACTGCACTGTACACTTTACCCACTTCACTGGACACCTTACCCACTGCACTGTACACCTTACCCACTGCACTGTACACCTTACCCACTGCACTGTACACCTTACCCACTGCACTGTACACCTTACCCACTGCACTAGTAGAGGGCCACAAGTTTATTAGCCTTTGGCTATTTAGTGCTACCCTCATGAAATAAAGGATTTATTATTATTATTATTATTATGGTAGACTTTATTGGTAAAATAGTTCAATATATATGTCGACATCATTGCGGGCACAGCCTAGGCAATGTGGATTTAAATACAGGATATCTAAATGTACACGTAAATCATATTCTTAAAAAAAAAAAAAATGCTAAATTTTTCATTATTCACGTCCTTAAAAATATCTTATGAAGCTAAAATTCTTTCAACTATTATATCTGTATAATCATGCGTTTACATTATTATTATTATTATTATTATTATTATTATTATTATTATTATTATTATTATTATTATTATTATTATTATTACTGTACACCTTACCCACTGCACTGTACACCTTACCCACTGTACTGTGCACCTTACCCACTGCACTGTACACCTTACCCACTGCACTGTACACCTTACCCATTGCACTACACACCTTACCCACTGCAATGTACACCTTCCAATGCACTGTACACCTTACCCACCGCACTGTACACCTTACCCACTGCACTGTACACCTTAGCCACTGCACTGTACACTTTACCCACTGCACTGTACACCTTACCCATTGCACTGTATGCACTTTACCTACTGCACTGTACACAAAAAATGTTTTTGTCCTCTACTGTATTTATCTTCTTTTTGAATGCTAACGTATTTACCTGATACAACATACATTACCTGTCAGTCTCGAGCCTTCTACTTGCCATAAACAAAAACAAATTAAAAGCAGTTTCGCCAAATCCAAAGCCTGGAGGTCTTGGCTCTTCAGCCAAACAACCAACCAACAAATCAAGCTTTTCAATGTCATTGCAGTACAGTTTCTTCAATACTGCCACGTGCTTCTTGTTGGGCGTGAGTTTTTCAAACGATTCCACGGGTTTTAGGTTGGTCAATCGACGAAAGTTGTTAAACCTGGGAACTCCTCGCTCTCGATCTCGTAGGATGTCGATTGTCGCTACGTCTATTGTCTGTGAGAAATAAATACTGATTGGATTCTAGAAGTGTAGGTTTAATGTTATCATAGCTATACATCACTTAGCTTCGTAAGTTATAGTCTATCTTTATCCGGTCATTGGGTTTTTGATTATAGCACCCGCAATGCTTACGCGACACCCAGCTTGCTAGAAACTGAGTCTGTGTTGATTATAGCCTGCATCTACAGGAAAGGCGAAAGGTTGGAAGGAGAAGCTTATTAATAATTGAAAGCCTTGCCCCACCCTTCTAGTCTCTTCCTCTTTCCTCCTCCCCTTTGGAGAGCTTTTCACATGCATGTGGACTAAGTATTTACCTCTCCATCTAGCTGGTGACTGGGCATTTTAATGTTAGTTAAGAACTTGGGATAGTTGTTTAAAGTCAACGCTCCTGGTGAGTCCACACCAAAAGTATAAACAACATTAGCCAGGCCTTCGTTTTCAAAGACTTTTCTTGCATTAGCAAAGGAGTAGTTGGGAAGACTGTAGCTAAAATTTAAAAATGATACAATACTTAAATCAAAAAGAACTTTTAATTGTAGTTTGGAAATATAAGGGACCTTAAGCAACCAAAAGCAACAACAACACACATCAGGGTACCTTCTTTTTAATGCGCGCGCCTTCATCGATGAATTTTCAAACAGTGAGAAAGCATCAACTGACGTTCTAGCGAGAATACGGGAACCTCAACGATGATGGCGCTGGCGGGTACGGAAAAGAATTATGTGTGATGTCTGTGTCGTCATTCTTCATATAATCGCTGAAGTTCCCAAACTCTGGTCAGTCACGCTGCAAATGCACTTGAAGACTCAATGTCGTATTTTGAATACTGTAGTTGTATTGTGCGAGAAATATCATAAGCGCATGCGCACAGCTAATAGGCGTTTCATTATTTACAAGTCTACAAATGTTGCTTGCTTGAGAAAGGACAAACGGTGCTAATGAGCTTTCTCCTCTCCTCCTCCCCTCCCCTCCCCCTCTCCCCTCTCCCCAGTCCCCCTCTTCTCTCCCCAATCCCCCTCTCCTCTCCCCAATCCCCTTAAACTGCCAGCTACGCAGGCTAATGAGCTGCAGTACATTACTACTGTCTTTGTGTTTATTTAACAAGCTGGTGCAACTCGCAAGTGATTGGTCAATGGCTATGCTATAAATACTGTGTAAAAATCCACCAAACCTTTTTCCTGTGCATTCTCTACTTTCAGCAGACTTAATCTTCAGGAAGTCTGGTAAGAGTGGGTGCATTCTGTAAACTGACACAAATTCCTCAGTCAAACTGAACGGTACACCATGCAGTTGCTTTGGCTGTCCAACCAGTGGTTTAATTCCAGGGTTTTGTGTAATATTAAACTTTGCAAGCCACTCCCAGACTTCCTTTCCTGGGTTCAATCCCCAATTGACACGTACCCCAGTTCGTAGAGGTGGATAGTTCAGGATTGCTGGCGTCCATTCAATCGTGTGAATTTTGATCATCACTGCAGAATTTATAAGCCTATAGCACAAACAGATTTTTCCCTGCAAATTTTGTTCGGTTCTACAAGTAGGGTTGGACAGTGCAATATTTGCTATTTTGATCATAGTTCTATCATTCCTTCCTTCCGTCTTCCTTCCTTCCTTCCCTCCTTCCCTCCTTCCTCCCTTCCTCCCTTCCTCCCTTCCTCCCTTCCTCCCTTCCTTCCTTCCTTCCTTCCTTCCTTAATTCCTTCCCTCCTTCCCTCCTTCCCTCCTTCCCTCCTTCCCTCCTTCCCTCCTTCCCTCCTTCCCTCCTTCCCTCCTTCCCTCCTTCCCTCCTTCCCTCCTTCCCTCCTTCCCTCCTTCCCTCCTTCCCTCCTTCCCTCCTCCCTTCCTCCCTTCCTTCTTTCCTTCTTTCTTTCTTTCTTTCTGTCTCTCTTTCTGTCTGTCTGTCTGTCTGTCTGTCTTTCCTTCCTTCCTTCCTCCCTCCCTCCCTCCCTTCCTTCCTCTTCCTTCCTCTTCCTACCTCCCTCCATCCTTCTCTCCCCACGAATCCTACCTGTGAAGTATATGAAATAGTTATACAATGGTTTCGATTGGAATGCCGTGGATTCAGTCGTCACATGTCAAGTGACTCGTGCGATATTCCAGGATATGTCTCTCAAAACCATTGTATAACTAGTATCGTATTATAATACTGTAGTCAACCCTACCTGCCTTTATCAAACAGTTCTTCATCGTCCATATTTGGATACTTTTTATGCAACATATCGCATATAATGTTATGTTCTCTAGTGAATATGTTGTGCAGTAATGCTAGTCCTACCCACCAGTTGTTACTAAAACCTGGTGTAGAAAAATGAAAAAGGGAATTTAACTTCTTAATAATTATGTACAAATATTGAAGTGCCAGCTTATGCACCAAAAAACGTAAGTCATACTCTAACTCTCGCGATCGTTCGTAAATTTTGCCATTACAAAGATTTTAATTTTCAGTTAAAAACATGTTACCAGTGATATCAATTCCTGTTTTCTTGTTCACGGGTAAAAGCCCATCCTTCTGTATTTTCAGTTTTCCATGATAATGTGTGCGGACTTCACTATTGGTCTCATGGTCACTTCCATAAATCTGTGATAAATCCCACCAGTGTGTGACGTCATTCTGATAGGTGGCTGGCTGGGATTTGTCCTGAAGAGATGTGTGATAATATATGAATACAATGAATCATCAATAGATCTCTATAATAGCATAGTATAATGACAAAAGAATAGACGTTATCTCTCTCTTAGTTAACGTTTCTCCTTAAATTTTCTTTATTGTAAGGCCTATTCCGGGCCCTAAAATCGCCCAAAATCGCCTTAAGTTTTGAGCATCTTTGGGGATAATTTTGCCTAAATCGCCTAAAATCACCTAAGATTGCCAACGATCGCCCAAATTACGGCGATTTTAGGGCCCGGAGTATGCGCCTATTCCGGGCCCTAAAATCGCCTAAAATCGCCCAAAATCGCCTAAAATCGCCCAAAATCGCCTTAAGTTTTGAGCATCTTTGGGGATAATTTTGCTTAAATCGCCTAAAATCGCCTACGATCGCCCAAAATTACGGCGATTTTAGGGCCCGGAGTAGGCCTATTGTACTTCATGATCATTAACACAGGAGACAAATTCACAATTATATGGGTAAATGATGGACTGAGGTCAGAATGTTATTAATAAGTCTTACCGTTTTACAGTTATTTGGTTTAGTCCGTGAGATACTCATAGATGGCTTTTCATGGCTGTACAGAGGATCGTGTCTTTCAAGAGGAACTTGAATCCTGTTTTTAGTGTCTTGTGGTCCGTGGTCAAACCAGTCATGTAACATGAATTGAATCCAGCCCGCTGCTAAAAGGTTGATCTGCTTCACGGGAATGAACTCTTTTCTTACCAGAACTCTGTGAAATACAGAACAGCACAGAGAAACTGTTTAATGCGATACCAAAGGACAATTGGTTCTGATGGTGTTTGTAATTTCCAATTAGCGGACAAATCCTATTTCCGCTGTTACAGAAAAGGAAAACGTCAAAACACGAATACGAAATTATGAAATAGAACCGCAAACAAATTAACAAACACTAAGCAAGCAAGCAAGCAAGCAAGCAAGCAACCAACCAACCAACAATAAGCAAGCAAGCAAGCAAGCAAGCAAGCAAGCAAGCAAGCAAGCAAGCAAGCAAGCAAGCAAGCAGACTGTTGACCAACCAACCAACCAACCAACATCACCAGAGTCAAGACATAAACCGCCAAAGAATGAAAAAAAGTTTAATTCACTTACTCTTGACTAATTTTTCTTGGATTGGGTTCCAACATTTGATCATCTTCCGCTGTCCAGTTCAAAGGAACGTTTCGTCCAAATCTGTAAAGTCTACTTCCCATTGCAGGACTTTTGAGGTCATTGCACGTCCCGTCGATGGTTCTTGTCCTGTTCATGCGTTTGGTGCAATGCACTATACCATACAATCAAACGATACGACAGTTTTAGTATCGATTACGAAAAAAGGCTAAATTAAGATTTAAGAAAAATGATTTTAACATTTTTGACCGAAGTCATCATCAGAAAATGATTGAAATTGGCCCAATTTTCTATAGATTAAGCTGTCATAAACCATGCAGTTTTTGGTCATCAGTAGTTTCATTTTACAGGTCATGTACAGAGGAGATTGAGAAGACATGCTTTAAAAGGCGTCATTAACACGTAACAAATAATAAAAATATATAGAGCTATTACAAAAAGGTTGACGGGGCGAATGGCGAATGGCAATCGGCGAAAATTTGGGGTAATAAGCTTCATTTTCATTGATTAAATACCCAAGCAATGCCGGTACCATGCAGTAAAGGCCTTATTGGACAAAGTGGTCGATAGGCAATTCATATCTTCACGCCGGATAGCGGTCTAATAGCCTTTCGGTCACCAATGATCACTGATCGCCGTTCGCCCCGTCAAAGCTATATACTCACTTGTCCTATACACATCAGCTATAACACCAGTGGTCAAACCACACAGGTGAGGTTGGAAACAACATTTTCCACAATAGCCTTTTCTTTCTTTCACGAACGGCGAGGCATGGTGATGACCGCAGGTCTTTCCTTGGAGGCATTTAGTGGACAGACAGTAACATGTTTTGTGGCACCTGTTGTAGGCTGCATAGGGCATGTGTTTTTTCTCCCCACAGTAGCTTTTGCAAAAGAAAATTGAAATAACAATAAAAAGAAAGCAAAGGTGGTTTGTAAGGACTTAAATACGAAATAGCATTAGTGTATATGGGGCCTTGGACAATGGAGGCTCTTTATATCAAACATATCTCTATAAAAATGTGTCATTCGCACGGCCATGAAGTCGTTTCCATATTTGGGCATGCAGGCATTACTTTATTTGGAAGTCACGTAGATTTGTTTTTGTTGATTTTCCTGCAATTTGCAGCCTCAAACTGTCAAAATTCCATCAAAACTGACTTGCAGATATTGCAGCGATGAAACACATCACATTGTCCACCATCTTGAAATTAGCTTAGAAACCTAGCTTTTTGGTAAACAGGAAACCCAATAGTAGAAATACAGGAAGCCCGCACGAAGAACACAATATATGTTTAATGAATACCAAGGCCGCGATATCCTAGCTATTACAAGGCTAGTAAACTGTCTTTAGAAACCTTGCTTAACAAGCCCTGCACTTGCCAAATAAGCAAACATATGCAGGGTGGGGACGGGCTGAAAACTATCTTAATTTTCATAGTTACCTTATGCAGCTTTCATAGGATGGTTTTCTTTCATAAAGAATATTGAATTTTAGAGAGTAGCATCCAAGATGATAATATCCTGTTGAAATAACATAAAGAAAAATGTTGACGACAACTTCGCTCAGAGCCGTGGGTTTACCGATGAAATAAACCACGGTTTTAAAGCCTTTTCGGCCAGTCAGAGCGCTTGTTGAAAAAAAAAGGTTATTATAAAGATTAGTACACCATGGAATTAATTGATAGAAACTTCGCTTCATTTTTATGCTAGTTTGTTTTCTTTAAACATCATCAGCATCATCATGATGAGTAAATAATGCAGTTTTATTCAAAATCACTCTCATCAAATAGGTTCAATTGAGAAACAATTCAAAAGGTTCGCGGTTATCCGTCAGAGGAGTGATGGTTTTAGTTAGGGATGACCACCGCTTGATGAGGCATGATGCCGGCACTGAGACAGACAGACAGACAGACAGACAGACAGACAGACAGACAGACATAGACCACCTCACCAATAACAGGATCATTACAATGCTGTTTTTTGGGTTCCGCAGTCTTTGGATACGCATCAAATAGATTATTTTTCATCAGAATGTCTCGTTGTCGAAACTGGTAGACCAATACCAGAACCAATGGCATTTTCCACCAAAAAATTACTTGTGCGAGCAATTTTTTGATTAGTAAGAACAACTTTAACAGGATCACTTGGATCTGTTGGGATACCATGGTGTTCTTTTATTTTCTGAAAAAAAAGGAAAAAAAAAAATAAGAAAGAAGAAGAAGAAGAAAGAAGAAGAAGTAGCAGTAGCAGCAGCACTTGGAATTAAAAGGTTTGCCCGTATGATTTCCCTGTTCTGTGCTTTGCTATCTGCATTTAGAAAAAGTCCATCGAAACACACATTTTCTTACATCTTAAGGCGGCGAAATACGAGACACAAAAACCCTCAACTTGTCGCGCAACATTGTTGCGTTGCAGGTTTTTGATCGATGTTGCGCGTTTTTTACCTCGCGATCTCAACTTGTCATGATCACGCAACAAAAAAGGGTGAAAAACGCGCAACATCGATCAAAAACCTGCAACACAACAATGTTGTGCGACAAGTTGAGGGTTTTTGTGTCTCGTATTTCGCCGCCTTTACTGGTAGTTGCTCTGGACTACCATGATTCTTGAAATCATTTTAGAAAGGCTTTGTTTCGATTTGCATTAATGACGTCATTAAAGATGGCGGCCTTATTATTTCGCATATCACAATACATTCAATCAATTCAACATGTGTTCTGTAATAGATCAAACACGATCAAGTGGTTTTCACCTGATATCCAAACACTTACTGTAAAACAAGGTACTGTTTCATCATCAACTCGAGTCTCCTCGAACACACACACCAGTACTCCACGCTATTTCGCGGTAAGAAAGGTTTCAGTAGCTTAATACAGTAAAGAAAAGAAAATAGACCCAAAAATAAGCATGAATGCTTCCGCGTACGATTATAGTTCTAATCAACTAATGCCAGAATAGGTCAGATTTCGTATAATTGTGTTAAAACTGTAACAAAACATGTACAATTGGATGTTCCTTTGTGTGCCGTGAACTCGTGCAGTCGGCTTTCTTAGTTATACTATATCTAGGCACAAAATCTATCTAAGGATAGATTATTCACAATAGACTGCAGATATTAGATATATCATTAGTACTGTTTGATGATTATAGCTTCTTTTTGACCGGTCGTAATTATAAATTTCCAATCATCAATCATTCGTGTTTCTTATTACATCCGGTTATACGCCAATGCGGCCCAAACTAGCTCGTTTACTGGCTACTAAAAATACATATATAAGTACTTTATGCACTTCCCAAACATTTTAACAAAAATTGACGCAGTTAAGTGAAACAGAAGGCTATCAGTGCCAACGGCCGTGGGAAACAAAACACCTTTAATTTGTGGTTACTCCAGCAACGGTATGGAGAATCAAATGGTTCCGTATTCCCTGAAAGACATTTTTACAGTTAAATCATTTCATCAGAAAAGCATTTTATTCCTTATAGATTAATAAGCCGTATATAGATACTGAATACGACGATTTTTCCTTGTTTATAAATTAGTCGCCTTGGAAAACAGTTCTCTATGTAATTTAATATGAAAACGGTTAAATAAGTAATAAGTATTTCTCAGTCAATATTTCTGTATATAGATACTGAATACTATAATTTTTCCTTGTTTATAGATTAATCCCCTAAGAAAATTGTAACTTAATACGAAAACGGTTGAGTAATATGTATTTCTCAGTCAATATTTTTCATTTGCTTAATTTGTTTTAGTCTGTTATAATTTGTTTTAGTCTGTTATAATTTTTTTTAGTCTGTTATATATTTTTTTATTTTTATTTTTGAGAGAAAACTAGTTTTTATATGTTGAACTTGTTTATATATACTAACACCTAACGAAATTAGCAGTTATCTAATGTCTATTTATTGATTGCTACATACATTTGAATGTATGAATGACCAGTGTTTTTAACAGGGGAGGACCTAATGTATTAAGTTACCTTGCAGCTAAAACAACAAAGCATTAAGTTCTTGTTTAGTTTATGGCTTTGCACTGAATGGAAAAAAAGACTGACAAATAGTAGAGACTTATTTTTAACAAAATGTACAAGTGGATCTGAATTTGTTTAAAATAATTAAGATGTCTAGAAACGAAACTTAATTAAAAGCTAACTTGGATTTAAACTTGGGTACTTTAATTTCTGAGAAGCTGATAGAAGTTTTATTAAATCCGGCACTAAGTGCGTCAGTTTCCAGTGAATTTCATTCTCAGTTGTTGCGAAGTCATGACACCAAAACGTTACGTAAAGAAACTACTGAGCGCGGCCTGTAAACCTCCAAGCAAATACTTTCAACAATGTCAACCAACGACTTCCAACATGGTTAACTCAGTCTTAACTAGTCCAACATAGTGGGTGCATTTCAACATCAAGCATTTCTTTTGTTCTGTTTCATCAAAGCATAACACAACAATATATGATGGGTTCGTTTAAACAGCCATCAACCTTCCATCAACCATCATGATGTTGGAAGTTAGACATTCAGAAACGGTACATTAACTTATGAGACACAAATTCTGTACCTGGAGTCAGCGTTGTTACGTACTTTTCTAGGGGCACTGTAATAGAATATAACTCTGGACGTCTCGCCAAGGACGTGACGTTCGTTCGGAGTTTTCGATGAGAGTGCGAGGAGTGGGTGGACCTGATCATTGTAGTGTAGAAACCACAATCATGATTGGTGGAATTTATAATCACTGACGTAATCTAAATAATTACTGCTGATAAAACAATGATGCCGTGAAATATCTTCGTTAAAGACCATGATAAAGTAGACAATAGACTCGATATTTCGTTACTTACTGCGTTAATTGTGTCGTTATCAGGCCAGAACGATTTCACGTAACTAACTTTTACAAGCAATTAAATGAGTAAAATAATATGCTAATGACAAAATAGCATGTTAATGATCTAAACGCACGACTAAACCGCATGCTTCGATTATTTATTAGGTGAGCATGATGCATGAATCATATAAACGATCATTATTAATTATTATTAATATTATTCTTATACGTGTATAATTTTTTGATCATAATCACCAAATCCTAAAAGTATTTTTTAAATTTATTCCTTAAAGTATTTATTCTGTAAGACGTGATACAACAAGCTTTTTTCTGTCTCCAAAGCTCAGTAGAAAAGCGTCATAAATCAAAACTCAGCAACTACTTTCAAAGGTTTACATCATTAACATGCTATTTTGTCATTAGCATATTATTTTACTCATTGCATCTAAAAGTGAGTTATGTCAAATCGTTCTAATTAATGAGTTCTCATTATTATTATAACTATTTTTCACTGCATCCATTTTGGTGAGAAAAGTTCTTCAATTCCCTATCTTAAAATGATAAATTAAAATGATAAAAAAGGTAAAGACGTGTTGCGCTGCCGTGCTACGTCATCAAACAAGCTTGCGCGCGCATCCTTGTAAGCAAAGCACGACTTTTTGAAGTGTATTTTCTCAAATTTTCATTTGAATAGCTTGATTTGTCTATTTCACATGGAAGGTCAAACTTTCAATATATCCGAAAATGTGATCGAGTGCTTAGGCCAAGTTCAGACGTCGAACTTTTGCCGCGTCGAATCTAATAGTTGTATTTTGTAGATGAGAAGTGCGGCGTCTGAACCTATTGTATTGGACAGATTTGATTAAGTACTAAATTGAACTATTCAGTTTGAATCAAATTTGTCAAATTCATTTGGTTCAGAAGCCGCACTTTTCATCTACAAAATGCAATTATTAGATTCGACGCGGCAAAAGTTCGACGTCTGAACTGGGCCTTAGAAGTGTTTTTCTGTGTGATGCGTGCACATCTCTGTAGGCAAAAAGCGTGAAATAATTCTCAGGGGACCATTGTTTATAAACATTTGCAACTGGTTTATTGTGCAGCGATGCTATAGGTTGCTATCAAATGCAATAGTATATTATTACTTTTGTTAAATAGATTATTTACTTTTATTACTTTTGTCCACTGTTTACGATCACTTGAAACCCCTTTAAGTATAATTAGCGACTACTCATCCTGTTTGTTTATCAAATCTCTTAGATTACGCTAAAGACTACAGTCGGCTATTACACATGCTACGTCCCCAGGCCCGCGCGGTCATTGCCATTTCATTGACTTGAAAAAATGACACTCAGCAGCTGACAGTTAAAACAAACATTGTGAATCTGCTGAGGGTACTGTAGGAAGACAACTATATGGCATTCAGCCATGAAGTATTTGTACTCAATGTTTGACCACCATGTGCTCTCAACCAGAGAACATTGTACTGAAAACTTGTCTTTGAGATGACGAAACTTCCATCGAGATTGAGAATGACGTCATATGAAACCCAGGAATAGCTTCATATATGAACTTTTTAGAGTACAAAAACTAAAAGCACTAGCTGCAAAAACGCGCGAGTAAATTTACTCAAAGACTAGAGTAAATCGGTGCATCCACAGTAACTCACTTATCCGAGTAAGTTTACTGATCAGTTACTTGAGTAACCGAGTACCATTTACTCAAATAACTGAGTAACTGCGTACTCTTTACTCAAGTAACTGAGTAATTCAAATCGTCATCGGACAAGTGAGTTACTTTGGATGTATTGATTTACTCACGTTTTTGAGTAAATTTACTCGTGCTTTTTGCATTCAGAGCGTGCAACATAAGTAGTACTAAATTGTGTTGTCTTATGTTAATTCTATTGTTTTCTATTGTGTAATTAGTGCTATTTAGTACTAAACTAGTGCAAAGTATTGCACGTTTTTAGTGTTTTTACTCTAGTAACTGGTAACTCCTGAGAAAGGTATGCCAGGGTTTCGATATTCAATCGGACTAGTTTTTCACACAAGTTTTCCTAATTTTTCAAGAGCGTCGGGTTTTTACATACACGGTATTTCGAATCTTCATGGAATACACGTGAATGAAAATGCAAAGCCAACAAGCTGTTACTGATCGACATACAATGTTCAATTAGCCTGTAAAATCCCATTGAAAGTGTGAAATCATCAGTAGTTGATTAGAAAAATTTCAATAGATTGAAAAGACAATTAAACTTTAAATTAAACTTCTTTCTGATTCTCTTTACTTTATATAGAACACGCAAAGCAACATTTTTCAACTTAAAAAATGTCGAAGTAAATTTTCCCGCTTACCTGATCAATGATTTGAAGAAGAAACTTAAATTTTATAAATGTTAAACTGGAGTTCCTCGGCGTTCGTCTTTCCAAGCGTACAAGTGGTCAGCTAGAGGAGTCCTGAAGTTGTCAATCTTACTATTGAATCAGTTGTGCTCGATGACTTAGCTAGCACAGACATTTGTAGCTCACTGAAAAGGTACGCTACTGATGTTTGACATTCGTAGGAGGTTTGAGTGCGTTTAAGCCTTGATTGACGGGTTATCAGTTGAAATTTGAACATGTTTTACTGTATTTATGCAAATAGCTTTACAGAGAAATAAACAGGAACAGGAACAGGAATAACGACATTTTATGGACGAGCGAACACATTCTGTACAGGAGCTCAAAATCGTTTTCCGGAAATTTATTGTTTGGGTTCAGTGATACTTAGAGGGGACTATGAGCTTTAGTAGTTAACGGATCGGAAATTGAACAGAATGTTGTGGTACATCGCGAACAGGCCAGACATTGTCATAAAAAATAGAAATGAAAATACCTGCAATTGCGTGCGTTGTACCGCCAAGCCTTCTAAATTGGTTGTAAAAAGCATCTCTCAGTCTCCAGCTCTCTCTCTCATAGATTGCCACATCCTGGAATTTAGTGTTTAAGCTACTTTATATCATCTTTAAGAAGAGTAAACTTCAAGTTTAATGGTCGCTTTACACTTAGGTTTAAAGTTTAAAACGCCTGTAAAAAGCATCTTTATATATACGTACGCGTTTTCTCACTCTCCAGTTCCCTCTCATAGATTATCATGTTGTACAGAGCACAATACAAAACGATTTGGCAGACTTCACTGGAATGAATAATAGGGATGCTTTCATAAGACTAACTGAAAATGAAACAAGTCCCGCGTCCATTGTTGTAGCTTCAGTAAAACATGCTGAAATCAAACTCGTCTTTCAAAAGGAGATATATTTTTAAAATAACGTACAACCATTCCACTCACTCTCGTCTAATTTTGCGTGTTAACCGATAACACTGTAACTACAGTTCTATCTGGTTAATTTCAGTGGAGGACAGGACGAAAATAGCTTAAGTTTCAGCTCCTTATGTCAGCACGGTAGAGGTTATTTCGCGAGCTTCAGAACGACATTTCGCGTCAAAAGGCCTGGTTTTAGGGCTAGGGACTGGGATAGGGTCTACCCCTAATCTAGCCTAGCCCTAAACCTAACCCTAAAACTAAAATCTAGCTCTAATAATGGGGTCCTTTGACGCGAAATGTCGTTCTGAAGCTCGCGAAATAACCTCTACCTGGCAGCACCAAAGCCAAGGGACTGGCTGTGTCCAGACTTTTCTCCGCTCAAACCGTGCCGGCGTTACCATGGTTGCAGTTGTAATTTTGGTCGTCCAATCCCCGGCATTGGATTTTAGAAGGAAGTGTACATCACTTTTTATTATGTTTTTCACTATTTATTGTATATAGCGATATTAAATATTGTGGTACCGGCGCTATCGTATTCTTTTGTTTGACTGCGGAGTACACACACACCAATCAAAATGAATTTCCAATAAATTGAAAATGTTACAATTTCGAAAGCCATGAAAATGCATACCCTAAAGCTTTTTACTCGAGATATACCTACTCACTTAATTATAAGAGCTTTAGAACGGGCTGTTACTTTGAGCTTGATCTCCAATACTATGACAATAAACGCCGGAGCGTCTACTGAACTTCTACGATACTTTGCATAGAATGAAAGCTACAGTGGATTTTCTAATAAAACCGTGACCATTTTCATTTCTTTAGGAAAAAGGTACAAATATATAATGAAAGGATAAAACAAAGGGTAGGGATTTCTTAGGTTGCGTTCCACCTCCCCCTCCCCTCCCCCTCCATTCCTTCCCCCTCTCCTCCTCCCCCCTTCCCTACCCCCCACTGTGATATCAAAATTAAAAGACCAGATTAATTTCGTAGAGCTCACTCGAGTTGAAATAAGTTTTGATTATATTTCGTGTCCGAATAATAATACAAAATATATATGGTTTATTGCTTCTCAATACAAGCAAAGTCGACGTCGACCTTCCTCAAAACCCTCAAAGCTTTTAATCACGCATTAACATTCATTTCCAAATCCCAGTCAAAAAATGCAGTTTTTGCTCTCCTCATTTTCTCGCTTAATTTTTCGATGTCTGGAAACGCCCTGAGCAAAACATCCTTCATGGTCTGTGTGTTGATCCAGTCGAGGCCTTCTTGAGTATAGTATTCAGGACGAAAATCATCGTTAAGGAACCTAAGGAGAAGAGAGAAATGTGCGGTGACAGTATGAACAAAAACGAGCTCTTCCCACTACCATAGCAACCTGAGACCAGTCTATGTCCAACATGTTTCCTAGTCCCTTCCATCATCATCATCACCTCTAATAATGTCATTACCATCTCAACCAGACTATAACTCACTTATTGTTAGGTGTCAAGCTATCCCTTGAGAATCAAAATATAGAGAAGTTAGAGCCATGTTGGATGAACAAACAACTAATGAGAAAGCTTTTGTTGAAGTTCATCCAAGATGGCTGCCGTGACGTCACTTGCAGCCTAGCAATTTCTTCTTGATCATGCAGTTGCTTAATTTTGAGTTGGTGTTAATATATAACGAGCATACCATAGACATGATATGACACCTTGTTCGCTTTTGAGCTATTGTTAGAACCACTTTGTGGCAACTAGCCACTAGTGCACTGAAGGTTTTATTAATGTTATATATTTGATTCCCTACCAGCGCTATCGCTCAAGTTAATTCGATGTAACAGAAGGAGACCGAAACGAGTTAAAAGAGCCCTAAATTAAATGTGGGATAAAATGTCCCATTTGGTTACCCAAGGTTTTAATCAGCCAAGAAACGGTGGAGTCCCATTGCTGGGGTGCATGTGACGTCACGGCAGCCATCTTGAATGAGCTTCAACAAAAGATTCTCATTAGCGTCTCGTGTTTGTTCATCAACATGGTTACCGCTTCATTGTCTTTTGATTCCCGAAGGAATGGATGAAACCCAGCAATTCTCTTGGTTATGCTCCTCTGTATGTTATTATATGATATATTACGCGCGTTCTGATTGGTCGAGAACCGCGCATAAATGACGTCAATGAATCTCACGCGCGCTCTAATTGGTTGAAATGTTTCTATGAATATTATATAAAACAAATATATTCTATTTTTTCCGTAGGTCTGTAAATAGATGCACACAAGACGTTAAAATGTGGTGAGAACAACAGTCACGCCACTCGACTCGTCTCGGGGCGTACTTTTTTGTTTTCTCCATATTTTGCCGTCATCTGTGCATCCATTAGAGTACAGACGCACGGAAAAATGGAATCTATTTGTTAAATGTTAAACTACAGTCCCTTAACCATCACTACATAGTAATAATACTCGTTCACCCCCACCACCACCATCATCATCATCAGCATCATCGTTGTAGACTTTTGGCATAGCTAACAATTCTTCAACATTGTCATCATTTACAGCCATCACAATGATTACCTGTCTGTCATCATTCGTCGATTTGCCATCAACAAAAACACCTGAAAGGGAGTTTCACCAAAGGCAAACCCCGGTGGTCTCTTCTCAGCCAGAGATCCAACCAACAAGTCAACACTGTTGATATCGTTGTTGTATATCCTCTTTAACACTTCAACTTGAGCAGGTGTTACGTCAAATTCCTCGAAGGAAGAGAGAGTCTTGAGTTGAAGAAGTTGACGGAACTTGTTGTATCTTGGGACGCCACGCTCGCGATCACGAATGATATCAATGGCTGCCAGATCAATAAGCTATAAAAGGGGGGTCATAAAACAACATAAATGCTTCAAATTTAGAGTGAAAATATAATGTTAATGCTAATATGGAAGAAGTTACATTAGCAGTTGGCTGGCGTCGTTGTGCCATTTTTCAACAGTGTAAAGTTAGGGTAGCGCTACTCAAGAAATGCGCACGCGAAGTTCAAGAGCTGAGCAAGCATGCATAGTCACTTAGGATGTTTTCTACTTATTAAGGAAACCAGCTGGCAAGCAGGGCTGTAGTTCGAGCGCGAAGCTCGAAACTATGACCAATGTATTGACATACTTTTTGTCCCGCCATCCTCCAATCAGCGCTTACATAAGAGCCAGATAAGATTTGAGAATATGCTCTGGTGCTAACCGCTTGGATGATTGCTCAGTCGAAAGTATGAGAATCATTATAGATGGTCATACATTTTGAGCTTTGCGCTGTAAATTGTACATTTTATAGAACATGCAGGAACCAGTTCCAAGGCCTACTCCGGGCCCTAAAATCGCCTAATATCGCTTAATTTCGCCCAAGATCGCTCAAGATCGCCCAAGAGCGCCTAAGAGCGCCAACTCGAAATGGCTAAAATTCCCAATATCGCCTAATTTCGCCTAATATCACCCAAGATCGCCCAAGAGCGCCAACTCGAAGTGACTAAAATTCCCAATATCGCCTAAGATTGCCTAATATCGCCCAAGATCGCCCAAAATAACGGCGATTTTAGGGCCCGGGGTAGGCCTGTTCCAAGAGAGGTGTACCATTTACAAACTAGCCGTTCTGGCTGGTTGGGACTTAAACGGAAAATGTCTTTAAGCTTAGTCACTATCGTTGAGACTCGTCAATCAATTAAAATTAACACCTAGCGTCCTAGCCTATCTTTAGTTCAAAAGCGCGGGCAATTCAAGAACGGTGCAAATATGAGGCGTGGTCACTTGCAATTGGTCATCAGCCATGTGAAATAGAAATGTATACCTATGTATATCTCCAGTTGGATGCGAACTACCAAGTACCGCAAACTGAACTTGTTTGCTTACCCTTTCAAAGCCGTGACCTTGATGTGCTGGTACAACCATGTTTGCAGTAGTTGCTGGGTAGTTGTTCAAGACGAGTGCACCAGGGTTGTCGGTACCAAATGTGTACACGATGTCTTTCACTTCGTTATCATCAAACACTTGAGCTGCTTTTCCAAAGGAAAAATTTGGTAGGCTGTATTTATTTCCTGTTTTCTCACCTGAAATATAGAAAGATTAAGTGAATTATGGTCAGCTAATAGCTGATGCGTCGTGAAGCGAGAAATTACCACCAGAAGTAGTGCATGGCCCATCGCGAAGTTAGGACAGTCACAGTGAATGCTCGTTCCCACCACTGTCAGGTTTGATCATCAAACCGAAAAGTTTTCGGTATCTTTTATATGTTGCCTGGTTTGTCTGGCTCTCTATCTGGCCTGTTGCTGGTTTTGTTTGCTGTCCCTCCTTTCCCATGCATGGCCCGGACCCTTACTAATTGAAACTGGCAAGAATTCTCTTTCGAAAGAGAGGTTATGTATGGATTTGCCGGCTGCGGCAACTTAACGGCGTATCAGTAAAACATAGGGAAATTTTATCCTTTACCTCACGACGATATTCAAATTGGCAGATAAGATCGAACAATCGAACAAATGAAATTATGCATGCAGTCACTGACCTGTTTCCATAGATTTTATTTCAATCGTGTCTGGTAGAAAAGAGTGGAAGCGATAGACAGACGCAAATTCTTCAGTCAAAGTAAATGGAACGTTCATAGCGCCAAAGTCGCTTGGATAACCAATGTTAGCATGAACAGCCTGAAATCAGAGAGCAAATTAAGTCTATTGTGATCATGAGGAATTAATTGATGTTTCCCAAGGTTTAATTAAACGAATGAAAGATTGAAAGATGAAAGACTGGACGAGTGAAAGAATAGACTACTTGATTGATTGATTACTTGACTGATTAACTGACTGACTGACTGACTGATTGACTGACTGACTGACTGAATAAACTGGTCGACTGCAGTAAACTGACTGACTGACTGACTGAATAAACTGACTGCAGTAAACTGACTGACTGACTGAATGGATGGATGGATGGATGGATGGATGGATGGATGGATGGATGGATGGATGGATGGATGGATGGATGGATGGATGGATGGATGAATGAATGAATGAATACACAAATTAAAACCGTGAATGATTGTAGAAGTATGAAGAATATTATAAAATCAATGAGGAAAGATGACCTTATCTAATATAACAAAATAAAGAATAAATTTAAAAAAATATGATATAGTAGAAACAAACAATAGTAGGCACATACACTGCGGTTCAAGGTGATTTTGTGCTCTTTCAAATAATCAACAACTATTGGCGATAGAGTACCAAACCATTCAACCATGACAGATTCATTTACAAATGCTTCATTGAGGATTGTAGGTGTCCATTCAACCACGTGAATCTTGGCAATTAAAGCTGAATTGATCAGTCTGAAAACAGATGGATAAATAAACTTTTACCTTATTGTTTTATCAAAAAATTCCTTTTAAATTAATATCGTATTTGATCCAAGAGGTCTATAATATGTGGATTTTGACTCCACCAACGAAGAGGTCTATAATATGTGGATTTTGACTCCACTTAGCCTCCTCCGCAGGCAACTCCTTTTTTTCTCTTGGGCTTCCTGTTGCAAAGATGAGAGACTGGGGGCGAACAAAAAAGGATAAGGAGAAACAGGAGATCTCCACTCTTTCCAAATTCTCGTCTTCAGTCTTCGCTCTTCCGGTTAGATCCCACAGGAAACCCAATAAAGGAAAGGAGTAGCCTGCGGAGGAGGCTAGACTCCAATAAAACACAGTCATTAACGCTTGGACAGGTTGGTCAGCCAGACCCACATATCTTATTCATTGCAACAACCAGGATCCGAATATATACATTGCTGAAAACTAACAAAACATCATAGCCGAACACGTAAACCCAAAAACCACTTTGTGGAAAAAGGGACCGTGTACCCCCAACCAATGCTAAGATGTGAACCTTTGGGGTTAAAATTAAGGTTTACATGAAATGAACTAAGCTAAAGAGTCTAAGAAAAACAAGGACGAACCAAAGACGGCGAGGCTGATTGTAGATGACTTACAATACGGCCAGCACCGTGGTACACACAATGTGGTATTTATATACACCCTTCTAATAAATGCCACAACGTACTGTTTTCCGCGATTGGCGTCAAATTTATTCTTTTGAAACTTGTACAATGTGAATGCAATTGAAAAGAATAAATTTGACGTCAAGTGCGGAAAACAAGCATTGTGGGATTTATTAGAAAGGTGTATACCACACTATTATCCTAAGGACTAAAATATTAATTTATGCTAATCTCGTGCCTCGATTTTCATAAATTACATATGTTTTGAGACCTCGCCATCCAGCCATTTCTAGCTGCAATCCTGTAACCAACTTTACCGCAAAACAGCTTCAGGTTTAGGATCAAGTTCTACTTCTGCAACTTTTTTCTGCAGCGTTGCGCGCAACATTGCATTGGACACATGGTGTAACTGTGATGGGATCCCTGTGTGGCGCACAATATGTTTCAGAAACTGAACAAGTTTGCATCCTGTGCCCGTATCTTAAAAATAAGAATAACGTGGTTAAAGCGCGTGACGAAATGAAAGTGTCGTGAATATAAAATGACTTGAAAATTACTGAGAAAACGTTTGTATTGCGATCGACAACTATAAACTTTTAGTTGGATTTTGGGTTTTTCTGATCCGTAAATCATGTGAAATGCCTTCAATCCGACCTCGATCCACGTTCGCCATCCGTCTTGAGGTCCTTTGAGGGCATTTGCATAAGCTCTGCCCCCTTCACATGATTGGTGGATCAAAACTGAACCCAAAATCCAACTGAAAGTTTGAATTCGTTGTTGGTCGCGTTACAAGCGTTTTTGCAGTAAGTAGATCAGTCGCAAAATCGCAAAGTTCAGTATTTTGCCAAATAAGCAAGAACTTAAAAAATCACGAATCGAAATCAACGTGGCGTCACTCACTAAACATCGCCCGCAACGAACAAACATTCTATGTAAAAAAAGACAATGTAAATGGACTGCACCTCGCCACTGATAAGAGCTTAATGAATAAATAATGAGAAATAATTCTTTGAAATGAAATTTGTAAGCTAAATATCAATACAAAAATCGAGAGAAACATAAAAAGAGCAAGAAGAGGGATAAAAGAAGAAAAAAAAGGAAGTAAAAAGAAATAAAAAATCTAGCATCCACGAGGCTCGAACCTGTAACCCTAAATATATTCACCCCCCGGAAACAAAGTAAAAAAATGGATAAGTAATTTGAAAATAGGAAAAAATAAATTAAATTTTGGGACGATTCTCCCGAGACATTCAAAGAAGCTGAGACATCGAATCGACTTACGTTACGGATGAAGATTTCGGCCCCATCCACGCTATCCCGGTGCTACATATAACAGTTGACTTAGCCCGAAGGCCAGGGAGGGAGACGATATCCGGACCCTAATCCATACCTTTAGATATCACCTTAGACCGCTGCACTATTTAGACACTTAATGATTATAATGTCTAATCGGGGTAGTCTATTCGGCGAAGTTCATTATTATGCTAATATATTTTCCAGGAATCCCATTGGTTTGTCTGACGTCCTCAGGGAATTGTCGAAATAACAGAACCAATCCAAGGTCACAATGATTTTATACATAAATAAAAAGGGTAACTAAAAGAATTATTTTGTCAGCATTTTTTCATGCTAAAGCTTCCCTGCATCGTTAAGAAGGTTATGTTGGTTACCGATGGTGGATTTTCAAATTCCTTCGTCAGATATCGCGATATGATCAACACTGAAGGTTTATTTTCAGTAACTGACTCAGTACGAAAACCAAATGTCTTATTTTCGGGACATTCTAGACGAAGATCGAAGGCTTGAAACTTTACCAAAGTAAGTATTGTTTGAATATTTTGAAATGACGCACAGTGAAACCACAACAACGTTCGTAGGCCAGCGGAAGGTCCTGTAATACCAGGATGTCCCTATTTGGTTTGCTTGATGATGTATCAGTACACCAAAATACAACTTTCTATGCTTGATGTATCGAAGGACCTTTATTAATTGAGGCTTGAACATATTTGGAGTATGTTCTTGCTCTATATATTTTTTTCTCTAAAATTGAAATAATTCAAATCCCGTACCCCATTAAAGCAAGAATATGCGCGCATGGTAGATTTTGTTTCTCCGTGCTCTTTGCGCTATGGGTCTGGTTGTTCGAAGGGCGATTAAACGCTAATCCTGGGTTAAAATAAATGAATTTTTTAGATTTAATCCTGGGTTAACGCTAATCGTCTTTCAAACAACTGGGTTATGGTCTGGGCTCATTTGTTTAAAAGCGCGTTAGCGTTAACGCAGGTTTTAATCGAACAAAAACCATTGATTTTAACCCTAGCTTGGCTAGCGTTAGCAGCCTCTTAATCTACATCGCTTCTAGGGGACATTTTCTCTATATTTCACCCCTAAAGCTCTGACGGCAGTCATTTCTTGGGATTTGAAAGTAAACACGAGTCCGGGCCGTGTTGGGACCTACCTTGCCGTATCGAAAAGCTTCTGATCTGACCAATAAGGATGCTTGGTAAGCAACATGTCACAAATGGAGTTGTGTTCACGAGTAAATACATTGTGCATTAGACTCAAGCCTACCCACCAGTTATCAGAGAATCCTTTAAATCATAATCATGGTATTAGAAATTGTATATTTAGATTCGGAGAGAGAAACAGAAGAGAAGGGGGGAGGATGGGAGGAAGGGAGGGGATGGAGAAAGCAAAGAAGGGGGAAGGGGGGGGGGGGACGGAGGGAAATGGGACTGGTCATTATTTACAGGGAGGGGGGGGGGGGCTGGTGCAAATGAAAAAGGTAACTGCTCAACTTTTGATGGTCCATCCCCCCTTTCTACATACATACACACATAACATTCTTATAGAGTGAGTGTAATAAAAATCTGTGGCCTCCCTCTATTTGCACCAGTCCCCACTCCTTGTAAATAATGTCCGGTCCCCAGTCAAATGTCATGCATGCAGGAAGAAGGACGCAAATTAAAATATTCATTTGCACACGAGTATCACTGTAAAGGAGATACATCTTACCAGTAATTTCAATGTTTGTTAGGGGATCTAGTGGGAGAAATCCACCATCATCTACTTTAAGTTTCCCATGAGTCATGCTTCTCAGTTTTCTGTTAGTTTCTTCATCGCTGCCATAGATTTGTGATGCGTCCCACCAATGAGTCACGTAGTTTTGAAAGGAAAGCGGTCTGGATGGATCTTCTTTGCAGTTGTCTGGACGGGTTCTTGCTACTGACCAGTTACCTAATAAACAAAAAGGACGCATGGATATATCGCGTATGTTTGAACACGTTGGATATTGTGACGTCCAGGCCAATTCATCCGCGCATTGTACTTTACAAATTATTAAATGCTATTTCTATCTCAAGTTCTCTGGGGTCTGATATTTAATTATGGACAATCGAATCTCTGCACCAGGACCATACGAAAAACCCAATTACAACATAACACTACAGTACCCTAAGTGTGTTCCAGTAGCTATTAATTTTTTACCATCATTTTATTAGGGCGCTATTAGTGCGTTTCATTCCATAGGGCGCTAGCTCAACTATATTCCAAAAGCATAGTTGACAATTGACTTCTACTGTATAAAGTAAAGTAAAGTAAAGTAAAGCGACCATATTTAACGTCGATAACTCGTAACAGTAATTCAACTGAAAAACCTGAGGTCGACGGTGCGCTCATTTTACTCCCCTCTCTCCATCATTGCTCCGTTTTAAGGGTGTTTAAACTAATTAGAGCTACACAGATTGGAAAGAAGTCGAAACAAGTACATGTAAGGTATGGTTGGGGATCGAACTCGGGACCTCTCGCACCGAAGGCCGCGCACTAATTCAAGTCTTTTGAATTTTTTTCCAGCATCACTTTTTGTTACTCAATGGAAGTGTGTTTTTCAGATGATAGGTAAAGTTTGATATTTAACTATGGTTCACGGAGCAGCGTGTTGACTAACAAAGGTATTCATAGATCGAGAGGGCTTATCTTTCTCACCTTTAAACCTTTCGTACATAGGATCATCATGTTGAAGAGGAACTCTGATTTGATTTTCACCAACGATTGGTCGTCCATGGTCGAACCAGTCATGCGTCATAAACTGGACCCAAGCAACAGCAAGTAGGTTTAACGACTTAGCAGGTTTGAAAGTATCACGTGTCATCAACCTTGATCAGAACAATAGATATGAGGTATGGGATCAAGCTAAGCGCTTATGCGCTGATAAATATAAACTCGAGTTATAAACTCGGGTATGAGTTGACTGGACAAAATGTGTAATACAATGTGAGTGGTCGCATATAACACATCAAAGTCCTCTTAATTATTGTCTACACTTCGTATGAAAACTACAAATAATTGCCAGTGCGCATTATATTCGCTATATTCGAACGTTAACGTTTAGATAGAGCACGAATTTGCTACTGCTCAATCTAATTCTGAATTAGGGACAGGGACACCTATCCTATAAGACTACGGGGTACGTAATATGCAAAACAACCGTTTACTCTTTTTCTATCTCTTCGCCCCTCTCTTCCCCCATAGTCCACGTTTTTTGCTCAGCTTCATTTCTTCCGCATCCGCAATTTTTACACAGGAATCCCAAACTCTTCAAATCCTAAGAACGCCTGGTTAGTAGGTGACTTGGCTTGGCCATTTTGTATGCGTTGCTAGTATGCAGGAAGAGCATGTTTTCATACGAATTCAAACATGTATATATACCTTCTAGCAACTAGTCGCGGATTAGGTTCCAGTAGTTTCTGTTTTTTTGGTAGCACAGTGTGATTGTAGTGAAAGTTTCGACCCAATCGATAAAATCTGCTCCCCATAACGGTATTCTTTAAATTGTTACATGTACCATCTACCATACGTGCTTTTTTCATTTCCTCCGTACAGAAATCTATCAGTACAGAAAAATATCACAAAAGTTACTGCTTTACGTACTAGCTTTCGGCATTCACGTACTTATTACGTTTAGCTAAACGTACATACTTACATTTCCGTACTTAATATTCTACGTTTACCTACGAACGTATTCGTTCTATATTTGCGTATACTTGATATCTTACGTATTTACGTATTCACATATTGTTTTGGGTTTAACGTACTTGTTCTACGTTTACCTACCTATTCTACGTTTACGTACCTGTTCTACGTTAACGTACATATTCTAAGTATATTAACGTACTTGTTCTAAATAGAGAGCAGTTATCGTCACCACTTTTTTGATGCCTTTTGGAGCCACAAACTTGTGTCTTGTCACCTTTGCACATTCTCCTGCATTTGCATACGCTGGTCTTGCGTACGTTGTACTTTTTCCCGCAATAGCATCTGAAGTTGAACGCAATCAGTTTAGAATTCAAAACACTTCCTTTGATGGAAACTGTTTAAAAGCAGGGACAATGATATGCCGTTTAATTGAGTTGGAAAAGATTTCAGCGGCCTAAAAAATAAATATTCGGATGGCTTCGGGGAAATTTCTTCAGTTATTACAAAGACTCAACATCTTGACCACCGCGCTGTTGGCTCAGTTGGTTGAGCACCGCTCTTCAGTACGGAAAGTCGGGGTTCGAATCCCAGAACCGGCCGGACCAGCCATCAGGGTCTTTAAATAATTAAATTGAAAGTGCTGCCTAATTACATATGCGAACGGTTCGATCTTTACGTCTTCTTGGATCGATAAGGACGTCAAACCGTAGACCGCTCTGGTTCTCCACGTTTCAAGACTTGCATTGGAGGGGCGTTAGAGAACACACGCCACTATTCGATCGGGGAGAGCAGGTTATAAAGTTGCCGGTGTGTGGTCTGACCTACTACACTAAAGAGCCCACTGTCAGTTGGCGAAATTAATTGTTGTGGTCCCTGCTTTCTTAGGAGGGTGAAGACAATAAACTAAACAAAACTTCATATCATTGCGAGATAAAGCTCAAAATGATGCATATAGAGGCTTTGCGCCATCACGTGACGGCAGCCATGACAGGAGGCAGAAACAATAGAGTCTGGATGAATCTGCATGGTTTTACACGAGAAAGAGTTCAGTTTCCCAGGGGGAAAAGACTCTATTGTTGTGCCTCCTGTCATGGCTGCATGCCATCACGTGATAGTGCAAAGCCTCTATTCAGTGTTAAGTACTTACGAGTCACCATTGAATAAAGCAGCGTATGGGTACCCTGTGGACTCACAACGATGTACGCACATTTCTTGTGTCATGTAACTGCTTGTGAGGACTTTTGTAAATCCATGATTTTCCAGCATATATTTGTTGTAACATCCAACTAATCTATGACCTGGAGGAAAATATTAACCTTGTCTTTGCAACTAAGTTTTCAAGTTTATTTCTCTGGCTTTACGCGTTCTTCCCCGGATACGCGAAATAAAGATCTGGCAAACCAAAATGGATTCATCCAAAACATAGTGCATAAAAATGTAAAAGGACTGAACACAACGTAAATTGGGAAATCACTAAATATTATGGATAGTGGTTGCCAAATATGGAAATAGGCGACAAATATGCAATGTTACCAAATATGAAATGTGGCTTCCTGCAAATGTGCAAGTGTACTGTCAACAAAATATATGTGATTATCAAATATGGAATGTGGTTACCAAATATGGAATGTGATTACCAAATATGGAATGTGTTTACCAAATATGGAATGCGATTAATAGATATGGAATGGGGCTACCAAATATGGAATGTGATTAGCAAATATGGAATATTGCTACCAAATACATGAAATATGGAATCAGAAGATGTTGTTGCCAAATATGGAATGCTACTACAGCTTACTACCGCCAAAGAAAGGATATTATTTGCCCAAGTAATGGCCTCTGTCCTATCGTACTATAACCCTGACCTTTATCTTAAAGAAGATTAACAAGTCCAGAAGTCGACTCACCTAGTACGGGGTCGATGCACTTCATTTTTTTGGCGGGAAGAGTCTTTGGGTACGAGTCAAACAGGTTTTCATCCATCATCCTTTCGCGATGGTAGAACGTGTAGGTCATGATTAAGACAACAGGCATGTTCCACCACACAACACCACTTTTTAGAAGGCCAAAGGCCATTCTTAGTAGCTGGGCCAAACCAGGGTCCATGGTTGATATATCCACTGAAAGGCAATTTAAAGTATTCATGTAAATAAATAAATAAAAATAATATTTATTTTCAGAGTAGCATATTTCTGCTAATATCTCCGAGACTCATCCCTACATTCGATATACTCTGCATACAATTTAAAAACACACATGTTGTTTTGCTGAGGGAGGAAAAACCGGAGAACCCGCGGAGAAAAAAACCCTCGTGGCATGGTAGAGACAAACTCAACTCATATATGATCCAGCTGCGTCTGAGCCATTAAAAGATTAATTGACAAGAAATCATACTATATGTTCAGCTGATCTTTGACGAGGAATCAGTGTTTTCAGTGTTAATTTCGTTTTGTGGAGTGTATAAAACTTGCTTTGCCTTTTGGACTGCATAACTCTAGAAGCTCAATGTTTTATCCCAACAAACTCGTGTAAACTTAAAAACGTGAAATTTACATCAAGTATTAGCTTTAGGTGAAACATGTGTAAACGCAACATTACTTTTCTTCTCGTGGTTGTACATTATTTACTGCCGGATTTCTGAGTGAAACACGGTTCAGTAAGACTGTAGATATACAGAAAATTAAGTTAGCTAGAAAACTTATAGGGAAATAGAAAATATACCGTGTAACTTACATGGTTGTGTCTTTGTTGGCGGCAAGTTTCAAGTGAGTCAAATTTGCAATGTAGCGGTTCCTTTCAAGAGAGTCACTGATTTAAATTCCCAAAGGGAGCCGGACGACTGTTTATATAAGAGTACAATGCAAAATGTCCGGCATTCAGATCTTACAAAGTGGACGCTGTGAAAAATATTGGAGTACAACTGTGCACCCAACACGGTTTAATTTAACAAAAGAAATTACAACGGTTTTCTCTCCGTTTGAGGTCTAGACAACTATAGAAAACGTTAGTTGATGATAAAGTGTATTTAATATAGCTATGAAATTAGACTAATAAATTTTAAATCGCACTAAATCATTACATAATCCTTTTTTCCTATTGTTTAATTATGGTATAGTGTTGTGTACTATTTAGTTGTCTTAGTAGTGCTGTCTCACGCTTTTATTATAAATATGTTCTGTATATTATGAACGTACCTTAGAACAGCAAAATTTACACCAAGTTTTGACGTGGTACACTTAAGGTAGTACTGACTTGTTCTTTACCAGAATCTACAAACAAGAATAAATTATTCACTAGAAACTGTTAGCAACGACTTTGAATAAAAGGCAGTAAAAAAACAACAACAGATAATAGCAATCAAGACTCAATTAGTCAAGAAAAATTAAACTAAAATGGAGTGATGAGTAAAATAAGTAAGATGAGTAAAATAAAGTTATTACTTACTTACTTACTTACTACTTAGTGGAAAAAATTGAAAAAGTAAAAGTGATGGTCAAATTAAGGCGGGTGTTAGATGGTTTGAATACGGCAATCAATGCAAGTGTCCCATTTTCAACTATTCTATGATTTACGCCGCTTAAAATTCTTATCTCCTCTGATCTGATGATTTCATTGAAGATCCTGTACATAATTCTGAATAGTATTTCTGGATTTAGCACTCGTTCAAATTAGCTAACGAAACGAATAGATATATACAAACAGAGCTATGAGTGTTTCAAGGGCCTGTTTCGGACAAGGTGAAAATTACAGAGATAATGTACCCAAAATGTTTACTCAAAAATATTGATCAAAGCCCTCGAACGACTAGCGTACTAGCACATTGAAACAGCCTCTTCCTCCGATTTATAGCTATAGTGACTTATGTACAAAGAACAAAGTAAAAAGAACGAAAAACAAAGATTGAATCTTACCGCTAATACTGAAACCTGTCCAGTGAAGGGTTCCCCTGGCAACTGAACGTTCTTGAGTACAATCCTGAGAATCAGAATTGCAGAGAAGGTAATTGACGAGAACACAAAAGAAAGGGGCAGGCAGTTACAGTTATCAGTTTTAATTGCCTACGATGGCTAGAGGAAATCTTGAACGTCAACGATTGTACCTTACTTGGAGATAACACAAATATTAGGCACTCGTAGCGCAAGCTACTGCGCGCTATCTCAGTATGTATCAGACTTTTCCTGTCAAACGAATTGGTATTTCACTTTGCGTGGGGTTATAATATAGTTTGTAAAATATTTTGTTGGATGTAGCCACACGTCATGTACAGCTCTCCTTGGCAGTTAAAAGCAACTTAGTGAAACGCCTAATGGCGTTCGCACAAAGAAACGCCTGCCTGGTGATATCTGTGATATCTTCTGTGACGTTGCAGCGACCAACGGACTGGTTAAGTTAACGAACAGTGGGAGGGGAAGGGAGTGGTGTGACAGGAAGGTTCAAATTAATTAATTAATGACTCTATGGCCTAACCAATGAATGCTTTAGTAAAAAAAGAAAGAAAGAAAGAAGGAAAGAAAGAAAGAAAGAAGAAAAGAAAGAAAGGAAGAAAGGAAGAAAAAAAGAAAGAAAGAAAGATCAGATCGACGACGTCGACGCGTGAATTAACGAAGAAGGAATGAGGAACTTGAGTTCGTCAATTATAAAAGGAAACTAAGAAAAATGATAAAACAACATCGAACAACATCAACTACAGCAACCAAACATGTAAAAACAAACAAACAAACAAACAGACAACGTACGATAGAACGAAATTAAACAAAGACCAATAAAACTGGTCATGTTTAAAAAAGAAATCGCTTTTCTCTCACAAGTGTTTTCTTGTAAAACATTAACTGTCAAAACTAAAAGTTAGCTTAACCACAAGGATAAAAATAGATGCTCCAACAAGAGCACCGACATGATTTAAATGCAATTACAAATGTATTCTCTATGCGAAACAATTATTTCTATCCAAAAAAAATACTAAAAATAACATCCGTTTATCCCTTAAATCCTAATAAGTCTTAGCTAATCCTCATAACCCAATTCAGGTGACTTTCTTTTAGTTTTAAAGTGTTTTTAATGAAGTTAAGATTGAATTGGTGGTCACGGACGCCAACTTGTATGATTAATCATTAGATTAATCATCAGGCCGGCTTTTGTAAAACAAATACAAAGTTCCCCGGGAGATTAACAATACTGTTTCAATTCAAAATGAAATGTTTCCTTTTATTTGCCCTGGCCTCTTGGAAACGATTTTAATTAAAAGGCAAACACAATCTTTTGTCATGCAAAACACCACTCAGGAAAAAAGTCGTGCCCACAACTGAAGACACGGAGATTTCGCTTTGCTAAAAAATTACATTTATTTACTTTCATTTTAGTTTGTCAGTAGATTTTGACATTTTAGAGGGACGCAATAGTGAAAAAGCCGTTGGCGGCTCTTGAACGACAAATGACATATCTCTTAATTCAATAAAGTGATACTTAAGACTAACAATTTGTACAGAGAAGTCGAGAATGACAAGATCGATCGATTCAAATTAACCTAGCATTCAAAATCGATCGATTCAAATTAATGTGGTAAGCAAAATATTAACTTTTTAACTTCAGGAGAGGACATCAAAACTCAGTGATGACGGTTTTCACTGTACAACATTTTCCCACTTTTTTTTTTTCAGCAATTCAATTTCAAAGAAAATAACGATTTCATTAGGTATAAGAACAAACAATCCGGGTTTGTTTGTCGAGCATATAGTTTTAAAATGTACCATTAAGTTAAACTTAACTGAAAATGTGTACACGAAACTGTTGTTACGTTTTGGTCGAAAATCCGAGTAAAATGAACAAATTTAAATTAAAGTTTACTCCAGATTGAGAACTGATGCACACTTGCAAATAGATATGCTTAAGGGCGGAACAGATTTCATGTTTAAAATGATTGTTAAATAAGCTCTCGAACCTTAAAATACGATAATTAAGTTTAAACTAAGTTAAGAAGTCTCAAAGTTTGCTACCAACCAAGATTTTTCCTCTCACCTCGCTGTAGCACGATCACTGCACCTGGTACATGTATATCTAGTTACCCTCAGCTATCGCCGCACTATCGCCGATCCTACACGCTGCTAGTCCTTCCGTACTTATAGGATCCCATAGGAGTGAAAACAAACAACTCATCCAACGCTAATTAATAATATCCAAAACTCAGCGTTCTTTCATTATCAATTTGACATATGAATAATTGGAAAAAGTGAATACTGAAATGACAGATTGGATGAAAAACGAGAAGGAAGCTCTGCCAAGTTATAAACTGAGTTTTTCTTAAATGTCTTAAATTAAACCGGTAATTTATTTTAGTATATGTTTTGTTTCCAGAAACGAAAGAGTGATCGATGTTTTCCGGTGATAATCTTTATTGTTTCATGCAGAGAAAACAAAAGAGCTTTTTAACCGCACTCATGCAGTGGTCTATAATTAGCGTATATCTCATTGCCAAGAAACCAAAATACAACAAAATTTAAATTAAAATCGCTTGATTTAGAAACGCGCAAAATTTGACTTTGAAAACAAATTAAGGCTACGTTAAGTTCATAATAGCTATTACTGATGAATTTGAAAATACAGCCACGTTTTGGAACGGCTTTTTTCTTTTGTCTTAGGGTGAAACGTTTCATTTTTTTCGGATTATTATGGACGTATCCCGCGTCCCAGTTGGAAGGAGAAACTGGTGCTAAAACGGCACGTTGGTCATATTATTTAGAATGCATTATTAGTTTAAAATGAATTATATGTTCATCAATAAACAACATTTCTTGTTTCATTCTCAAAATGCTCAAATCTTACATTATTTTATGTTCTTATCTATATATATTCAATGAAGTATTTGTTCATAATCGATTTGAGGATGTACGATTTTCTCGTTGCATAGCAACACGTGTCGTGTAGGTGTCCACATGTACTTGTATAAAAGGGATAATAACAGATACCAGTTGAGTTTCTTGATAAGGAAAAAAAACGAATTTATAGATTGGAACGTGTAACTTTTTTTCACTTTTTCGTGTATTCAGTAGCTGTACTGTACATGATATATACTTGTGCGGTAAAATGAACAATCAACAACAACATCAACAACAATAATAAAGATAATAATAGTACCATCATCAGTCAACAACAAAAACAACAAAACTAGAAGCATTCACTATAATTATACATGTATACTTGCAGAAGTCCGCAAGAAACTAAATGGACACCTCACTGGCTTTCATTCAATATTCCTCTCCCTTATTAATTTTGAAATCATTCAGCGCTTATAATATTTTGGGAACACAATATTCTAACCGTTAACTTGTAAAGATTATGAGCAGATTCCGCGGCCCTCCGCTCCCTAGGGACTCCAGAATCATTTTGGTCCAGTAATGGCGGTGGGTTTTATGACCGCATGGACCTTGTATTTGTCTGACGCACACTTCTCACACTTCTAAGAAACTCTTTTAGAACCGTAATGCGCTATTGTTCGAACGCTGTTGCCGTGGTTACGAAAGTCAGAAGTTGGTTCAAATTGTTAATTTATATTCCAATATGGACATTTCAAACAGTCAATCAACATGATTTTAAATTCAACTGTAATTTATGATTTATATTGCTTGTCATAAGTTCCGGTTATGCTTTTAAAATCTGTGTTTGTAAAGCCAGCTTTTTGACGCACGCGAAAACAAACAGTCGCTGTACTGGAAGATCTTCTTATGGTGCTTCACACAAAAGAAGACTGACTACTTACAAATTTTGATATTCAGTTTTATCATCCCACAAGCTAAAATTAGTTATCAATTCCACGACTACCAGAACAGTATTTTAATATCCTGAAATGTCACGGACAGTAGATTGAAACTGGCTTAATTCTAATTAAATAAGCAGTAAACGTTTTACTTTTGTTTTACTTTTTGGCAAATCAAGAGAAAATGTCATTCATCTAAAAACGATTAGAAGATTTTCAAGAAAATCGCGCGCGCGAGTTCAAATTTTCCCGCCACTTCTAAAACACGAACGCGCGCCAGCAATATGCTAATTAGTTTGTGTTTTCATGTAATTATTCTCGTCCAAAATTAACTTATTTTCGGCGAAAAAGTGGGATGAGTGGGATGATAAATAAATAATCGGTCAACTTTTGGCACGATTCGCCAGGTGTCAGGTCTCGTTTGATACTTTGGTTCGACTTCGACCAAAACCAAAGCTGCCCGATAAATATGCCTTTAATTAATGAATTTGATATTGAAGGTATCTACTGAGTTTGATACAATGGAACAACATTCGTTTTTCTCAAGCTTAGAAGCATCGGTCGACTCGCTCTTTCGGTTATCTCTGGCAGGACAGGGTCCAGCAAACAAGATTGTATAAAATATATCCTCAAGTCAACTCAATCAGTACTCACTTTATTTCATTCGAGACACTAAATCCGTCACTGAAACTCAATTTACTAGTAGAGAATCGAACAAAACAAAACAGAAAACTACTCAGTTTACTAGTAGAGAACAAAACAAAAACTGAAAGGAAGGACACTATCTTGAGGCCCTATATTGCCCTCGTTTCACATGAACAAATCTTTGATTCTATGGCAAATTTTCTATGACAAATGGTTTTTCACCGACGTCTATCGACAACTTTTATATGACAATGCATTTGATGTGAATTTGATCAAATTTCCTGATCCACGCAAGCAAACTGATTATTTGCCAACTGACTGGAAAATACTTGTCAGTTGAAAATTTACTCTTGTGGAGGGGTCTAAAGACGTCACGCAGGCGTGATGACGTTAAAAGCGAGCATTGATGCAAACCTAGCTAAATATATCTGGATACAAACATTTTTAGGACTTAAAGTAGGATAAATTTGAAATTCTATACAACCCACGTGCTGATCAAGTGTTTGAAAACCAAAATATTTCTGAGGCTTTTGTTAATTCTGTACATAACTGCTGAAACAGAACTTACAACCACCTACTCTATACTTTTCGGACCCACAGTAAGATGCTTAAGCGGAAAAAAATGAATAGACTTTTGAAAAACTGCTTTTTAATTTTTTTTTTCACTTTTGTTTGATTCTTTTGCATTCTTTTGTACTGAAATATTCAATTAAACTACCAAATTAAACATATACCCTACGTGTGTGGTACAGAATAGCATGCCTAATGGAGTAGGCGCGGGGGAAGAAAATTCTGAGACGGCTTCGGAGGAAGAGCGCGAGGGCTTCCTTCGTATTCTTTCTCTTAATTTCCGAGCTTTGCGTTAACCTCCCGCCCTTACCGCCCAGGCCGTGCTCTGTGTTTGATATCAAGGGTAAAAAAATCACCTCATTCTCTTTATCTATTACATGCTTATCCAACTAAACTCAGAAGTGGAAATGTGGTGAGTGAGAGAAAGTAAAAGGAAAGAACTGTTAAGGTAATTCCGTAGAAATAAAACTAGAAATGGAATTCTCATAAACCTTCACACAGTTATGTTTTTTGAGTTGCTTATCCCAAAAATGAAATAAAAAATGGGGATCACCGTAGCCGTTTTTGCGCTAGATTGCTTTAAAGTACACCATCTTTTGTGTCTTGAGGGCTCAAGATTCGAAGATCAAAATCGCGTCAAAAATAATTAATTTCTTAAATCTGAACAGTAATAACTGTCTAATATGAGCTCATTTTCTCTCTTTGGGCAATAGCCTGGTATTATGATACAATAAATTGTTGTAAAAATGCGTTTGCTACAAGAAAGAAGGTAAAATTGGTTGATAGTACGTGCCCTTGAAGCAGCGTGAAAGAACCTTCCGACCGCACGTTTTGTAAAATATCTAAAAAACTGGAAATGGAATCTTGACTATAATTATATATGTGATAGAGAACCTTATTACCGTTGATTTGCAAAAATAAAAAGAATAGGTGCCCGTGCTCGTTTCCGCGCTACGACGCGCTAAAGTGTGAAACAAGACGTCGTAAACAGCCTGTGACCGAAGAGGACTAAGGCGAGTAACCACTATAGATCGATTTCACGTGACGTCACGAGAGGACTAAAATCTAAACTAAAATTCGGAGAAAGCTGATTGCCTGATATTTTGTATGTATCATGAAAAGAAGTCGTCTCTGGAAATTTGGTCTGATTCTGTTCATCGCTTGGCAAATTATCGGCACCAAAATTGTGTCACGCCATGCAGTCACGCATTTTCAAACGGCGTAAGAACACATCAATTTGCGACAAATTTCACCTCATTTGCTTTGGTAATGAACTTAATTGTCATTTTCTATATATATAATCAATAAAATGAACAAATAAATGTATTTTTAATATCATTTCGATGCTTGGTATTTATGGTCGCCATATTGGTGTACATATTGGTGTACACCAATATGGCGGCCCCATACATTCTTACCAACAACAAGCCCACATTCAAACATTCGTATCTTCGTGGAGAAAAGCTCTATTGACTCAATATTTTCTAGAGTTGCAAAGATTTAGTTGTTCTTTGAGGTACAAATATTTTTATTTTATTTGATGCTCTGAAACCGACTTTATTTTTCTCGATGACGTCAGTGAAATCGATCTATAGCGCCTCTTAGAGAGTGTCTACTGCTCAAAACTTCATAAGACTAAAGTTTGCATCATTTTAAGTCAAATATATATCTTTTACAATCAAACAAATCAAAATAGGCTGAACTATGCTATGCGCAGTAGAGATGCGCACTGCAAAACTACGGAATTACCTTAAAGGAAAGGAAATAACCACTTTCGCGTACTATTACCAGTTCCTCGCGAACGACATTGAGTTAGTACCCAGTCTACACGACCAAGATGGCGGGCAAGATGGGTTCAGAATCTTTGGTGGATCAAGCAAACAGTGTGTGGAAAATGCTCAATGATTTAGCTGACAGTGATCCTGAAGCTTACAAGAAGCTTATGGACAAGACTTTGAAAGAGGGTTCTGACCAGTTCAAGCCTCCTCAACCTTGTTTCTGCATATCCACTGTTATGGTGAGACGTCAAAAAGCAATTTTCTACTGAGTTTATTTCAATTTCTTTTATTCACACATAAAATATAAGGACAATTATATGACAAAGAAGAAAACTATTATATGACATTGAGTAGTTTTATTTTTGCCACAATAAATCAGTTTCAGTTTCTCACTGTATGATTGGTTGATAACTGTGATAAATCAGAGTCCATACCAACAATTGGCATCATCATTTGCATTATCATTGCATCAATTATTTGTGCTTGCACTTGAGCTAGTTCAACACATGGTCAAAACAAGTTATGGATGCACTTGGCTATACCTTATGAGTCCATTATATTTTGACCATGTATGATGTAAAATGTTGGTAAATAAGAGTTCATATCATGGAAGCCATTGTAAATTTGTTAAATTCCTTTTTTGTATTTGCAGTTACCAGAAGTAATTACTCATAAAGTGTATGTTAATATTTGTGGATGGAATCAAGTCCCTGCACCTAAAACAGACCAAGACCCAATACCAGTGTTAGCAGGAGCTGTTGAAGAAATTACTGTTGATGACACTTCTCATTCAGTCGTTGATGTCATCTTTAATACAAAAGTCCTTAAAGACATTGAATACAAAAAAGACCAAAGAAATCTGTTAGTTCATCTGGCTTTAGATTACCTTGAACAAGTCAAAAATATACAAGTGTCTAGAAAGTATAAAACTTTAAAAACTCCCTACAAAGGGAACAGTTCTAATTTGACAAAATATTTGAAATCTGATGCATTTAAGTCTAGTAATTCAAGTACTGGTTTGAACCAAGGTTATAAGAAACCTGCAGAGAATAAGGACACTTTACTTGAACAACTTTCATCAATAGCAGTTCAAGACAACAATGACAAAGAAACAGAAGGGATAAGCTTGTTCAATACAGATACAAATCACAACAAAAAATGTCTCATTGAGGAAATTTCAACTCAAGTTGTAAATACACCAAAACGTAATACTATAAAAGTCCCCAAGCATGAAATGGTTTTCAGAAAAGAGGGGGAAACAGATAAAGTGGTTATTACTATTGAGCTACCAGATGTATCATCAGTAAATCAATGTGAACTGGATGTATCAGAGGTAAGTGGCTTTGATTTTATCTGCCTGTAAGTTCCTGAAAGACCAATAAGTAATCCAGGAATAACTCTCAAGAAAACCATCCAAGAAGAAGTTGATTATGGATTAGTGGTAATTAGACTTTCAGGAATGATTCACCTCCTGATTTTGATTAATGTCTGGGATAAGGATAAAAATATAAAACAAGCTTAAAATTACTGTATAGAGGCTTTGCCGGCATGATCACATGATAGTGGCCATGACAGGAGGCACAACATAAGAGTCTTTTCCCCCTGGGAAACTGAACTCTTTCTCATGTAAACCAGATTCATCCAGACTCCATTGTTCCTGCCTCCTGTCATAACTGCCATCACATGATGGTGCAAAGCTTCTATTAGTCATTCATCCAGTTGCCTAAATAAGAAAAAAGGGGGTCTCACCCTTAGGTTGTGCACTAACCACTTGCTCCTGTAATACCTAACCAAGTAATTTCCATCCTGAGTGCAGCTTAACAATACAATTTCTCACTGATATACCTCATCAAAAATATTTCCTATTCTCTGTTTTTCATTTGTAGGTTGATGTTTTGCTGAATGTCCCATCACTCTATGAATTACAACTTGATTTACCAAAAAAAGTAGATGACAGCCAAGTAACTGCTTCATTCAATAAGACTAAAAAAATACTGATTATCAAGTTGCCAACAGTAGAATAAAAAAAAAAGATTGATGAACTCTCTTTATGATAGGCTTGTAGTTATTTAAAATGTGGTGTATTTTTAGACCCAGAGTTTGGTTTAAGCAGTCCTATCCTGACAAGTTTGGCAAGAGGGATTTCATGGCAGCCATATTTATGGGCAAGTACAATAGAAAGTTTTTGAATAACAAAAGATTTCATTTCTCTTGGGAAAAAAGCTCTATTATTTTGACCACAAACATGGCTGCCGTGAAATCCCTCTATTTATTCACATTGTTTATGTTATGTTGGTGTGTGGAATAAAGTTTATGAATGCTTCATAGATAATATAGAAAATTAGAAGAACTGGCTATTATCTCCATCCTTGCCTGTTAAAGTAGTGTTCCTAGTAGACAAGATGAAGCTGCATGTATCTAAATTTGTAGAATGGTCAGTCCCTGAGCAAGCAAAAAATCGTCTGTGTAGTCACCGCTTAATATATGGGAGTTTCCCCTACCCCACCCCATCACTCCAGATTTTGCTGCATTTTGAAATCAGTATGATAATAGCCTCCCTGTAAACAATGGACTTTTTAAAGGGCTATGCTGTTATAAAGATTCACACACTTATTGGAGAGAAAAAAACTTTAATTCATTTCACAATATTGTGTTATAAAGAAAAAATCTGTCCCATAACAAATATGTCAGTATCAAGCATGGGTGCAGGAAATCCAAATGGTTGGAGACTTAGCCTACAGGTCAAGTCCCATGAAATTATACTTGTTTGTAGGGACTGCATTGTTCATGGGATCTGTACTTGATACTCATTAAAATAATAATACCAAAAAAAACAATGACAACATATAAGGTTATTTATAAAAAGACGTATAGGAAATATGCAGCCTTATCCTAAAACATCTCTTGAGCTGTGCACAAGGAATTAACATGTCCCCTTAACTCTAGTGGTGCCAAGATTAAATTCAAAACCAAACTCTCTCTAAGGTGAACACTAAGCTTAGGTTTAAGCCTGATTTTCACTACGATGCAATCAAAAGCTCAAGCATAATTTTCCTTTTTCTTGTGCTTGCATCGATGTTACCTCAATGAAAACAGAGCATTATGTTGCTTGTGCTTGTGACACTTGAGTGAGAAACAGGTTTTAGAGCTGATCCCAAATTGTCTGCCTTAACAGGAAACAGTAGTCTGCTGTACTCCCTAATGGCCAAGACTGAAAGTTATCTATCAGCTAATAGCATTATAACCAGTGGAGGCTTCAGAGCAAAGTTCATCATTAGCCTACATCATTCAAAGACAAATCCTCCCTCAAGTCTATATCATCAAATCATCTGTCATTTTTGACATCATATGAGTAAAGAAAACCATCATAGAGAGAAATGTCTCTGAGTATCTGAACGGTTTTATAGAGCAAATGGCTGGCTGTTGATTCAAATTACATCACATATAGAAACAACAATGTGTAGGAATGCAAAAGAAGATGAATGTAGTGACAAGAAATTGTGAATGAGTGGAAAAATAGGGAAAGAAAGAAAGACGGTAGAAGAAGAAAACATTCAGAAACAGCCGCCATTTTAACCGTGTCAAGCTCAGAGGGACTGGGCTCAAACCCAAGTCCCCACGGTTTTGTGTCGAGCAACGCCTGTCGATATTTCACATATAGCTATTTTTCGGTTTTGATGAATTGCGAGAAAACTTTCACGTTTCAGGATGAAACTTTTCAGCTTATAGTTAAAATTCCAGAGGTAAGGGGATTGTTTCCAACGATTTGACGAGAAATATTTTTGTGAATTTGAAAATTTAATTTTCAGCTCTATCCAATCTCAAAATAATTAATTCTTCTTTTTCCCGATGGGTCTCGCTGTTAGGTAGTTGATCCACAATATGGCATGTTTACATGGCCCTCAGCCCCTGTACTCGCCCAATATCTGTTTCACAACCGTGCACAGCTTGCTGGAAAAACAGTTATAGAGGTATACTATTAGTATGTACACTGCATAACAACCTAAGTATCTCTCTGATGTACATTTAATTTTTATAGCTTGGTGCTGGAACTGCTTTGCCTGGCATTGTAGCTTCATTATGTGGCAGCAACGTTATATTAACGGACAAAGAAGAGTATCCAGAGTGCCTTGAAAACTGTCTCAAGAGTTGCCATGCCAACAAACTTTCTTCTGTCCAAGTTATTGGTATCACATGGGGACAGTTCTCTCCAAATTTCTTGAGACTTCCTAAGGCTGATATGATTTTGGGTTCAGATTGCTTTTATGATCCTAAAGGTACTGCAATGTAAATACATTAAGTTATTATATCTCTATATAGAGTTTGTGCAAGTATGTAGAGCCTGCAAGACATTGTTACAGAACATAGTAGGCTATTTGTTGAGCAGTCAGTTTTTAGTCTTTTAGTAAATGGATTTGCATTTTCCTGGAGCATTAGTTGGCAAGTGAAAAGCAGGCATCTGAAGGAGGGAGAGAAAGCCTGACCCTAAGAAATCTGAATAGTAGAATACTATTTTGTTGCCTGTAGGCTAGTGGAGAGCATCATTAACATGTTGAAGATTTAAATTTTGTTTTTTAGATTTTGATGACATTCTAGCAACAGTCTCCTTTTTTGTGAAAAAGAATCCCTCTTTAAAATTCTTGACAACATATCAGGAAAGAAGGTGTGTCATTTTAATGAAGTATATTTGAACCTAAAGTATTGCTTTGTGCTTTTTATTTCAGATTTATATAGATTTTTCATTTTGGATTCAATGCCCACAAGACTGAAGTACCATATGGGAAAGGGAAAATGGTACTGTAAACCTTCACTTGGAATCTTTGATTGTGGGCATCAAAACATAAATATGTGAAAGGTCTATATTTCACACAATGTTGGTAAATCAGGGCTGTACATCACCAAGAGAAGTCTGCCAGCTGTTTCCTACTAATGCCATTACACTGACTTAATAAAACAAGAGACTATACAATTGTTTAAAAACAAAGCAATCACTCTTTTCTTTCTTAGTGGGCCAATTTATTTGCAACTTGGTGTCATCCCTAAAAATGTCATGGGCCTTAACAGGGTATACCCATTTTCAAAATCATATGAACTAAACAACTTAATCACCACATTAATGGTTTAAACATTAAAAAATATTCACTATACATTTTTATAAAATAATATGATAAAATAATATCTATTCAAATTTGTCTCAAATTTTAATCTTTTCAAAGTTCCAATTGGTCTATCCAAAGTCTGCTATCAAAATGGAGTCTCCAATGTGTTCATATTCCCTTGGAAACTTTCAGTGCTGATGGAGGTCTTGTAGGGGGACATGCCATGTCTAGCAAGCATACCATTCAAATGCTGGAGATCACCACATGTGAATGGTGTGAAAGTTCTTGATGCAACCCAGATTGACCAGACTACTACAGTTATGTGTATTTCTAGTACATGGGCTGCAAGGACCTCTGATCTATCCAGCACCTTTCTGGTCCAACTGATGTACATATACTACATCATACGTGGTACTTGGTATATTTGTGCCTATGTTTTTGCAGTGGCTTCCACTTTTGGAGCTTGATGAACAGGAATCTTATAAACTTTGATGTGAATTGCAGAGTTGGTTCTGACCTTTGAATGGCTTTCATGTTCCTAGAACGAACCATAAAATATATAATGCAATATCAAGTATAATTGCTGGTGCATAAATGTATCAAACAGGATGAAATCCTAAAAACACAGTTTGCAAGAGAGCTGATGAATAATAAATTGTAGTATCTTACATCATCAAGGGGTTCAAAATCATCAATTAAATCCACACTTGCAGTGTTTGCTGAAATCTGGAAACAGATGATAGAGTATATATTAAATGAATGGAAATAAAAGCAGTTCAGTACAATTGATCTTTCAATATTTCTAGTACAATTGATATCAAAAATATTATGGTGTATTAACTTTTCATAAAATAGGAATATCACGCAACAGTGGGGATTCATTCATAACTAAAGGCGCTGTTACACGGTGCAATTTTTCTTGCAACTTGCAATGCAACGCCGTTGCGTTGCAAGTTGCAGAAGAGATTGCGCGCGTAACACCCTTCTCTGCAACTTGCAATGCAATGTTGCAAGTTGCAGAAAAAGTCGAACGAATTTTTACTTTTTGCAACGTTGCGAAGCACGTTGCAGCGTGTAACATCAGTCCAGCAACCTGCAATGCAATCCCTGTCGCCAATGACCAATCAGAACGTAGTAACATATATATCTGGTTTTTTGAAGGTCAAGAAAGAGTTGCGTTGCGAGTTGCAAAGAGAATTGCAAGCGTCTGACATCTTGCCAGCAACTTACAATGTTCTGCTTTTGTCAGCATTGCATTGCAAGTTGCAAGAAAAATTGCATCGTGTAACAGCGCCTTAAGCTACGATAACTCACTTCTACTGTCCCCATCCCCCTGTGTTTCAGTTGTAAAGCAAGATTGATCGCTCTGTTGATAGCAGCTCCTAGACCATGGATCCAAACTTCCTGTTGGCTAATAAAAGTAGACATTTTTAACTATGCATTCAAATAAAAAAAACACACGCATTTTAAACACTTTATTACCTAGAGTCAAGTAACTTTTGGCATCGTTCTATTTGGGCTTTAAAATCCGTTTTCCTGTTGATATAAACGTCATTTTTCTTTTTGGGAGATCTTTGTGGAGTACGCTTCTTCATTGAAACTAAAACATAAGTAAAATAACAAATTATAGAATAAGAAAGCAGAAAAAACTAAAGTTTATTTCAACTTACAACTTTCCTTCTTTTCCGCCATATTGAATTTGTGGTATCATCCGCTGACCGCATCAAATAATTGGCGGCGCATGCTCAGAAGCGTCCTCTTTCCATCGCCATCTTTGAGACTTGAGAGAGGGTGAGATAAATTGCACAAATAAATCTTACTGAATCTGAAGCATCGTAAGATATCTCAATATTTAGTTTAGTAAAACTTATAATGTAGACATTCAGCTCTACTCTGACGTATTTCTTTAATTTATTGTCCATTGTTTGGGAAAGTTATCGGGTTATTTCCTAGTACTACACTTCGTTGCTCAAATGTAAAATTTATTTTCAATGATTTTAAAGGTTGCTCAGGATCTCAAGAAGAAAAAAATATCAAAATGGTATGCTATGTCTTTCTTGTATAAGCTCGAAATTTCTAAGTTCCCAACTGTCGTTACTTTGAGTTTGTTTACATGTTTATAAACACCAAAGTCGTAATAAAACTGATGATTTATTTTGCAGCCAAAGCAGATTCACGAGATCAAAGATTTCCTCGTCACTGCGAGAAGAAAGGACGCAAAATGTGAGTATCTCCTGACAGCTGATATCAAGTATATTTATTGTTTTGTACAACAACGTTGATGTTAAAAAGAGCAGACTTTACTTAACTGGAAAACCACAGCACTATCACAGTATGTCATAACATGGAACTTTGATATTTTTAGAGAATACATGTCACGTGTTTGATAATAGCTAGGCAGATTTAGCAAGTGTGACACAATGCAAGCGTGGGAGATGAGGAAAATATCTCATTTGCTCATTGTAGTACTACCATGACAAATTTGTGATGCCACATTCAGTGATCCCATTTACAACACAAAGCCCAGAAGTATGACCAACTATAATGTATTCACATTCTTTCAAAAAAAGAGATATCATCCAATCAGCATCCAAGGAATCTCTTATCTTATCTCCCATCTAAGCACTAATTGGAGGATGGCGAGACAGAAGTATGCAAAATTAATACATTAACACTGGTCACAGTTTTGAGCTTTGCTCTGTAACCTGTTTAGACATGAGATGATGAATTTCTTTCATTTCTTTGTTGTATGACTACTGTGACGACATTGCTATGCTTGTTTTGGCATCCTCCTCTTGGCGTCAGTACATCAACAGTCATTTTGAATAAAATTCATCATCCCATGCAGCTCCTTCTTTCCTGTCACGCTGTGTTTGCTAAACCATTCTATGACTATTTATAGCTGTCAAGATAAAGAAAACTAAAGACAGTGTCAAGTTCAAAGTGCGATGCAGTAGATATCTATACACACTTGTCATTCAGGATAAAGAGAAGGCTGATAAGCTTAAACAATCTCTCCCTCCAGGTATTCTGACAGTTATTGTAGGATGTGTAGTGTTGTCTAAATGGATATACATTTGATATTTAATGAGTGCTTTGATGTTATTACCATCTATGTTTTGCTAGAATTGATTTCTCTTTGGAAAATCTGCTTTTCCTTCAGTTTATTTTCCTTCCTTATTCTATCTCCTGTTACCACTGTTTGGATAATTGTGTGCCCCATCGGACTAAAGTCTTGACTGCAAATTCATCGGCTACCAAAAAATCCAACTCAATTTTCAGAAAGAGAAAATATTATCATGATGTCTTGAACATTTTGTTGGCTTCACATTAGCCTATCGCCCAATAATCCAGTTTCAAGATGTGCTTCACCTGCCACATCTAAAGGATTTAGAATGAGGCTACATGCTAAAACTTTTGTCTTTTTATGAATGACTTTGTTTTATGCACATAGCCTCATCTTGATACTTTTGTATGTGGCAAGTGAAGTGTATCTCGGAAGTCGGCTGTTCATCAATATTGACCTCTTTCCTGTGGGTGTGTTATTAATATTATGCAAACAATGATAATAAAAGTCTATATATTTTAAAATGGTATTCTTGTGAATATGAAAAATTTATTACTTTTCATCTTTTTTTCATTTTGCAGGCTTGGCTGTCAAAGAGCTCAAGTAAATATCATCTTTGAAAAGAAATAAATGTGTATTATAATTTGATTTGTTTGACTCATCATTTAGGTATACATTAATTTTTCTTGTACAATGACTCTGAGCAACTAATATTGTACATTTACAGCAGTTTTCAATTGCATGTACCCACTAACAATAATTTTTATCTCCAATGAAAAACTAAGTTTTCATGGTGGCAATCAAAAGTGTTTCCATGACAATTTGCACTTGATTTTATGGCATCTATTTCTTACAGCAGTTTCTGATTGTTAGGTTTTCATTAAAAGAGTGAAAATGGTAAATCTGCCCAAAGATATAAGCAGAATGTATATATTTGCCCAAATTCAAGAAATGCATTATCTATAGGATAAGTTTTTGCTTGTGGACTTCATATTCTATGCTATTTGAGCAGTCCATTCTCAACAGTCGACTAATTTCATGCACATAAGGTCAACTAAAAAGTTAAAATCTTTCAAGTCACTGAAGTCTCATGAATGCTTATTGAATTGTCATGGAAATCGTTTTTGATTTACATGAAAAAAGTATTTAACAGAATAGTAGATGTGCAATATTATTGAACACTGCTGTACACAGTACCTCAAATGTGAGACATGAAGCATTGTGAAGTGCTTTTGATTTTGTTGCCGAGACTTGAGTGGGCATGGGGCCAATTTGGCTGTGTTTACCAAAATTGAAGCACATGCATGAGAAAAATAAAGTTTTGATTCCTTGGGTTTGCATTTGTGCTTGCACTTGATTCACATGCACATTGGCTTGTGCTTGCATTTGCATAACTTGTGTGATCCAGGCTTTATACCAGAAAGAATGACACTGAAAACTCAATGCTGTTTTTTAAAATATTTATTAATTCTACTTTTGTATAGATCCCCTAGCTACAGTTTATTTACAGGACTTGAATATTTCATAGATTTTTGCATAGTTTAGAGAATACAAGTGGTTGTCATCATGTTATGACATTGAATGTCCACTATTTGATGCTTCATGTTTCTGGATAATTTTCTTTAGTTCATCCAGTCTTTCTTGTACCACAGCAGTTCTAGTGCATGAAAGTTCAAAATCCTAAAACAAAAATTACAAATTGGTTTACAAATCACATTCAAAAGTTATGGATTATACATGTATATGAAAATCAAATGTGTATCGATATCATAGTTCAAGAAAACATCTCTACCCCACCACAGGGGGAATTTGTGCATGGGCTCCACTACCCCCTGGAACTTTCAATTTTTTCCCCTACAAACTCTTAATTTTGTTCTTTCTAAGATCCAGAATTTCCAATTCCCTCCATGGTAGTATACAGATATTTTCTGGGATTTATATACAATCAAAATTCTTGCCTTTTCAACACCATATGTTGACCCTTCATGGGGTTGTCCTGTAGCAACTTGGGTTAAATAACTTATTTGTTCTGACAAACCTTTTTCAACTACCTAGACATAAATAAGTGTTAATCTCTGCATGCACATACAAGGGGGGACATCCTCCAGAACCCAGGAGTAACATTTTGTTGCTTGTTTCTCGCTCCCAGAAAAATTATCCCTAGGAACATACTGTAGTCTGTTAGAACTTGTTCCGGAAATTGGAATTCATCTCTTTTCTGATTGGTAAGCCCCAGTGGATTGACCAATCAGATTGGTTGAATTCTTTGAAAGCTGCCCTTCCGAAACAAGTTCAAACAGATGTGCTCAGAGGTAATTTCTCTGGGATCAGTGAGAAACAAGCGACAGAATATTACTCCTGGGTTCCCGAGGATGAAGGGAACATTGCAGGGACTTGAAGTGCAATTTCCCTTAAAAAGTGTACTGGATAAAATTGTTAAGTGGAGACAATCTTTCCCTAAAACAAGTCCCATTGATTTACACTGGTTTGATTTTGTTGGTGGCAATTCCATCCAAATATTTGTTGTTCCATTGTGTGCATTGTTTGTGGAACCTGTCTCCACTACAAAATAAAATGCAATCTCCCCCTCCCCAAATAAAATAAAAAGAAAAGAAAAGAAAGGGGAAAAAAGAAAAAAAATGTTACTCCTTAACTTCTGTATTGGAAACTTGCACACACAAATACTGCGCGTTTCGGTTGAGTGTGGAGGCGCTAGAGTTTTATCGATTAGTTATTCAAATCAAAATAATAAAGTGTGACGTCATAACTTAATGTTGTCAAGGCGAGTCTGAACGTTGTCAAGGGAGTGCACGTGCGTAGTACAAAATATAGAAGGCTGGTTTTGACCAATCACGAATAAGTTAGGCAATGTAGCTTTCCCGCCTTTAGCTGTGTTGTTTTTCAACGACAAGTAGTAATGGCGGATTTTCAAGTCAAAGTAGAGTATCGAATGGACAAATTTGTCACTTTCTTCGTCGAAGTATGCCGTGTTTATGCAGGGGAATATTCACTCATTGATTTGTGTACAGATATTATTCAAAGGTGTCCGAGTTTGAGCCATTTAAGTGCAGGAAACTTACGCATTCGCTACGAAGATGATGAAGGTTCGTATATAAATCTTGAACTGGGAGACCCAAAGGTGTTTACTGAGATGTGGGAGAATGCTAAAGAAGTACCAGGTCGTGAATACAGAAGAGTAAAGCTAAAAGCAAGTGAGATTAATTCACCATGTCCAAATGCTCTTGATCGTGAGAATATTGCCGAAAAAACAAGCAAGACAAGACAAGACACGCCTCGTCCGCCATCGCGACGAAGACTGCCTGTAGTAGGATATGATAGCAGCTCAAACTACGACTCTGATTTCCCGATGACTTCTACTATTACTACTAACGATAAAGCTGAGAGTCAATGTGATGATTCCTTGAGCACACCGTTAGAAAGATTATTTAAGAACATCGAGAAAGAAATAGAATCAGTTAGCAATGAAATAGTATCAAAGAAGACGCAACTCGACAGACTTACCTACGAAGTTGAATCTGCTCGTATTGTCAATGAGAACAAAAGTAATCTTGTTGTATGTGGACAGTGCCACTTACGAGAGGGGCACACAAAAAGAAATTGTACGTTAGGCATATGCACCTCAGCAAAATCTTGTGGAATGCTAGATAAACATCCAGTTGAAAAGGGACTAAAACGAAAGCTAGAGAGCGAAATTTCTGCTTTGCAGAATAAGCTCGTAAAGTCTCAGGATAATTATCAGAAGAAAAAAGTCGCATATACTAAAGTTAACAACACCTTTGCCAGTAAAGTAGAGGACGAGTTAATTGCAAGTAATCCAAGTCTATACGTACAAAATAACTGTAAAAACTGGTTGACAATCAACAAACATGTAGCTATATTGGAAAAAAAATGTGGGGGTCGAAAGATACCAAGACGTACAGAAATTCCACAACTTTTGAAAGAGGCAGAATTAAATCTACCTGATACATCTACTGCGAATATCAAGCCGAGACAAGCATCATCCAACCAAGCGAAGTCAGAATTAGAATCCCGCGGTATTATATTTCCTTCATGTGAGCAGCAACGTAAACCGTCGTCTTTGCTAATGCGATGCGCACCCCAAACTGCTGAAGAGGAGAAATCACAAATGGAAATGATGATTAAACAAAGTTTGTTGGAGTCGAATGAGATGAATAGCTCTCAACAAGTCCCCCCATGCCCTGCAGTACCACCGGTATTTGGTTATCCCTTCCTCCAGCCTCTCTATCCTGTAGACGTACCTCACCTACCTACTGCAGTTGGAAGTTCAACATCTTTATACGAGATGCCCAACATCGATTCTCATGATGTTGTGGCGGATGTGGCGGACAATAAAGGCGAGGAAACTGATGCCGCGCATTCACTGTTAGCTTTAAAAGCCGCTCGTAGGGATAACTAATTTCCTTGTTTACTCTGAGCACATAAAATATGATAAATGCTACAGCGCTTGCTGAAAAACACTGATTGAAATTTTTGAAATCTTGTTTAATAACTACCGTTGACTTTATTACTAATACAACAGTCAAGTTCAGTCAAAACTCATGTAATTACAAGTATTGTAATGTACAAATTCTGAGACTGATTACTGTCATGTTGAGTTTTCTATTTACAAATCTAATTAGTTTTCATGAAATACAACATTTCTCTTCTATAATAATTAGTTTATATATATATTTTTTTCATTTGATCTTTCTATCCATGATTGGACGTTCACAGTACTATTTTATACCGAAGGAAACGCGACGTAAACATTGTTGGTTTTGTAAATCTTGTAAACATTATTCAGCGTGCGAACTTGTGTGACATATGACATGCATTTCCTTAGTTCATTAGCCTGCGAAGCGCGACAGAAAAAAAAATATACGAAAACTTATCAAATTTTGGTTTCATATCAGCATTCGATTTTTGATTTGTAGAGATAAATAACTGAAGCTGGACACAAATGAATTGCACGAATATGTCACACGGGTAATTACACAGATTGTTATCATGTTGAGTTTAAATATAATTGTTATGGACTGATGATCGAACTACAACTACAACATCTCTAGCTTACAGCATAAGTATACAAATAAGTATACAAATATTATATAACAAAAGCTATTTTGATTTGATATTAGACATTCATACGTATTGCTATTTTATACCGAATAAACATGCAGTATTAAAGAAACTAATTGAAACTGTCTTTGTCTTCTAAACCTGTCTTTATCAAAACAGTAATCAAACATTTATGTACGAGGTCGCACGGTAATACCCTGCCATATCATTACCATCTATTAAGTCAAGGGCTAGATATGCGGCGAGCTTCAAGTTGTAGTTAGCGATGTCTTGCAAGTTGTATTTCAAGGAGTATTTCAGCTTAGAAAAAAGAAACTCAACTACATTTAAATCGGGGGAATACGTTGGGGTGTAGACCAGTTCCATTCCCAATCCTTCCAATACTGCATCCAAAGCATCACCTCCATCATAAAGATGAATAGGGCAATTGTCCATGATAATAGTGTCTCCAACTTGAAGAGCTGGCCTTCCAGTCACTATATCTGAAGCTTGAAGTGCTTCTTCGAAAAATTTCAGGAAAGTCACTGTGTCAGAAGCCCCGTCGATGATATTGGCATACGTAACTCCTTCCAATCCTGCTAGCACATTCAATGTAATGTTCGGATTGTCATGATAACGCTGTATCTGTACGCACCTCTCTCCCTTTGGTGCTGACCCGTAAGTTCGCTTGCAACTTTCGACAAGTTTTAGACCCGTTTCATCAAAAAACTTTAGTTTATGAGGGTCTTTAGTGTGAATATAATTTATGAAGAGCTGGGTGTAAATCATGTTTACCTCGGTAAATCGTTCTATTGCTAATCCAGTAATCTTTTTTCGAGTGTATTCCAACCCGGAAACCATTCGTTTGTGTAAAGCTTTTGACAAGGCTGATTTGGATGTCCCGCCAAAAATGTCGCCGTAGCGCTCGAGCTCTTGCAGTAGTTCTTTTTGAGAAATGCTGGGATCAGACCTCACCAGTGTTTCTATCAAGAGTAAATCCCCCTGGCTGAAATGGCTTGGATTTCCACCTCCACGAGATCGCGGTTGTACTGTTCCACTTTCACAGTAAGTCTTCCAAATCTTTGAGACTGTCGATGGACTAAGTTTATACTTGTCAGCGACGTGTGCGAAACTGTTAGGGAAATAAGTCGTTGCAACATCTCCACCATTGTGAATGATTTCATCTATTACTAGAGTTTTTAATTCACTACTTAATGCCACTCCTCTTTTATACATCCGTCCTTTCTTATTTAAGATTTCCATGACTCCACTCTGGAACAGTATAAGTCGCGTACTCGAAACAATAAGCGCGCTATTCACTTGACAAGCGTTTGTACTTGACAACATTCAGACTCGCCTTGACAACATTAAGTTATGACGTCACACTTTATTATTTTGATTTGACTAACTAATCGATAAAACTCTAGCGCCTCCACACTCAACCGAAACACGCAGTAGAAACAGTCATGGTTGGAGTTTGAAATTGTTGTAGACATATAAGAGAATGTATGATATCCAGCTTGCATGTAATAGATGATCCATATCCCTACCTCTAATGATTTGACAAATTGGGCTGCCTTTGCATTCACAACATCGTCTGACGGGGATTCCTTGGACAGTTCAGACAAAGTCTCTCCGGCACTTTTTAAAACAGTTACAATTTCCTACAAATAAAACCACAGTCACATGTTGATAAAGCAACAAGATATATTTATGCTCTCTTTATAGCACCCAATTTGTTCGGTTTTCCAATAAAAACTGTAAAATGAGTACGTAGTTCAATGCATGGAAAACTTCACAAAAACATGTTTTTAACGGGACTTACACGTTCAATATCTTCTAGACGCTTTAATCTATCTCTTGACTGTGACATAGTCAAATCGAAAAGCGTTATATCTAACAAATTCAGCAGCAAATTCAGAGCCTTTAGCTACACTCTGTCCGCCATTTTGGAACAACAGCAACCGCGAGGACCTTGGACGAATGGTAAACACCGCAAACGCTTTGAGTGCGGGCCAAATCACGTGACGTGGCCAGACAAATCCGGAAGCAAGATGGCGGCTAAATGTTGTGAAATCAGCAGAAAATCTCGCTCGTTTTTGATATGATTTTTTGAGCGAAATGTTCCAGCGTCAGAAAAACTGGATATCTGACGTACTGTGGAAGCCTAAGAAGTCTCATTCTTTAGAGCAGCTACGGTACGTAATGGTTTTTTAAGACGAAAGTATTTGGCTCTCAAGCCCTGACGTGTAACAAAACACAATGTGATGGATTGTAAATGAGCTGTTTTTGAATCAACCTTTTGAAAGACGTCTTTTCTCGCCGAGACTGCACATCGCGAGAAGTTTAAAGTGTCATTTATGTAGATGAAGTCGTAATTTTGGCGTTTGACATTTCTTGCCAGGTACCTTCACTATGTTCTCAACAAAAACTCGGTCATCAACGAAACCAACCGAGGTCTTCTGGTTGAAACACTTCGATCAATTGCTGAAATACTGATATGGGGAGACCAGAACGACAGCAGAGTCTTTGAGTAAGCATAATATGACATTAAATTCGATGAACTACTGCGCTTCGTTACTGTACATGTTCTAGTAAAAAAATGTACGTCTTTGACAGTATTTTATATACACTTCAATGATTGTACGATATACATTGTCCATTTACCAAACCTTTAAATTGTAGCACTGGTGTAGTGCACTTTATCAATGTGGCTCATAATAAACTAGGATCAGCTAGCTAGCTAAGAATGTTTTTGAGCCACATTTAAGAAGCCATGAAAACAGCATTAAATATATTTGTACAATTAAAAAGAAAGTCTGGGTTAAATTAATGTTGTATTTCATGGGAGCTGTATTTAAGTAAACAAAGAATAATTATAAGGCCATTCTTTTACCTAATAGACCTTTCCTGAATTCATATGACTAACCACTTGTAACCAAAAACAATAGATTCAAGTCGAGGTTTGGGTGGATAAAATACATGCTACAGTGTATAGATTTATCCAGCCCAGCCTCAACTAGCATCTTTTGTTTCACGATTAGTCATGCAAATTTGGGAAAAGTCTATTTTGGTACAAGATGTGAGATGCAACATCAAACAAGTCGCTGAGATATTTGATTTTATTTCTCAGCTTTTTCCTTGAGAAAAACATGTTAATGTACTTTCACAAGATGATGAATCAAAGATCCAGTAATCAGATCTGTGTGCAACTGCTACAGACCCTAAGTATTATGTTTGAAAACATCCGAAACCAGACATCATTATGTAAGTGTTGACATAAAACGTCTTTTCTTTTATTATAATTACTACTACATATTGTGCATCATGTGCATCTCCTTTTATCTTTCATTGCATTCTGTACTGAGTTTCCTTGGTTGGTTCCCGGGTTCCTTGATTACCATGGTGAATTATTGTTTCCAATTATCTGTAAACAACAATATAGGTTGCATAATTAAGTTGAAGCCAAATGATACCAATAATTTTGGCCAATAACTCCCAATATTGTTGGCTCCAAAATGTTGGATACATCCATTTGTACTATCTTACAGAGGTTATCTGTAAGATAGTGCAAATGGATGTATGAATAATTCATTTCATCTGTTATCACTAAAGCATTGGGTTGCAAACCACCAACTGCCAACATTGTTGGTTGTCACTGGGAGTTTTGCATAAAATGCTACCTTCACTATTGGTATTGCTCTGCAGTGGGTATTTTAGCATGGATATTATGCACGGGGGCATTTCAAACTACTTTCATTTTTATTTTCTATTGTTATAGATTATGATAATGCACACAATGACAGCAAAAATCAAACAAAATCAAACCAAAAACAAATTTTTACACTACACATATTATGTACTTTGTTTCTTTTAACAGATTACCTGCTCTCTAACAACCATGTCAATTCTATTATTATTCACAAGTTTGACTTTTCAGATGAAGAGGTAATTAATTTGCATTTTATTTTTGCCACGTTTGGGATCTTAATAAGGATTAATACTTGAATCCTTAACTCCAGTTGAAATATTACTAGTGGTATATATACTAGCTTATTATTATTCCATAATACATGTAAGCTATACTGCTGGTATATATATTTCTCCTTCCATTTCCTAATATAATTGGAGTGGGTCGCTACATGGCCCTGTATAAAATAATATTTTGATCACTGTGATCTAACCATGATGCATGGTTAATATTTTCATCTTTTCTTTCAGGTGTTGGCTTATTATATTTCATTTCTGAAAACATTATCCCTCAAGCTGAATACACAGACCATTCATTTCTTTTTTAATGAGGTATTTTATAATCAATAAATTGTTCTCACATACTGTACATGTAGAATGATCTTTGAAGGCAACAGATAGATTCTGTATGCCTGTCTCTCTGTCTGTTGTTTGGTAGCCAGTCAGCTCATCCTTGCATTTGTCTGTTTGGTCTTCTGTCTGTCAGTCAGTCATTCCATCAGTCAGTCTATCTGTTCGTGATCATTCACTCCTTACACCTGCTCAGTCAATCTGTCAGTCAGTATGTCCACCTGTCTGTCTGTCTGTCTGTCAGTCAGTCAGTCAGTCAGTCAGTCAGTCAGTCAGTCAGTCAGTCAGTCAGTCAGTCAGTCAGTCAGTCAGACAGACAGTCACTCACTCACTCACTCACTCACTCACTCAGACAGTCAGTCACTCAGTCAGTCACTCAGTCAGTCAGACAGTCAGTCACTCAGTCAGTCAGTATGTCTGTCTGTCTGTCTGTTAGTCAGATTGACAGCCACATAGACTGTGAGATAACAGACAAGTGTTTTCTAACAGATTCTAATGGTCTTAATGTTTTCCTTTGCAGAGAAAGAATGATTTTCCATTATACACAGAAGCCTTAAAATTCTTTAACAATTCTGAAAGTATGGTCAGAATAGCTGTCAGAACTCTGACACTAAATGTATATAGAGGTAATTATCTTTGTAAACATTTAAATTACTTTACTTTTAATGTACTCATTAATTTACATGCACCATGTTTTTTATTTTTGCTGCTACAGTTGGAGATAAAAATATGTTAGAGTTCATAAGAGATAAAACAGCAGATCCTTACTTTTGGAATTTAGTTTGGTTTATTGGAAACCATGCAATAGAGCTGGACAATTGTGCTCAAAAGGAAGCAGAGTAAGTAAAACAAGTACTTTGTCCATTATTAATTTATCACAGAATTAAAACTCAACTGCAGGCTTAAAACTACATATATAATAAAAATTCTTAATCCTAAAATGTTTTGCTAGCAATATTTGTGATACTATTTTCTCATTTTTCTTATTCAGCCATTTAAAATGTGACCATCTTAAAGGCCTTGTAGCAGATCATCTGGATCATCTCCATTATCTTCATGATATTTTATCTCTAGACATTCATGATATTAGCAGTATATTAACTGAACATCTGTTGGACAGACTACTAATCCCTTTGTATGTGTATTCCACTGTTAAAGACAGGCTAGAACCTGAACTGGTGAGTGGATACCTTTTAGAATTAATTATACATGAATGTTTTGCTGCATTTTGTTACATGATAGGTATTTTTAGAAGATTTGAACAAAGCTTACAGTAAATATCATTGTCTTCAGATATTCAAATTTATGAGTATGAGTATGAGTCCATTTATGTGGTCATTCTTTTCCCTTTCTTCCATTCTTCATTCATTTATTTATTTGTTCCCTCCTTCCTTCCTCCCTCCCTCCCTCCCTCCCTTTCTGTCTGTCTTTCTTTCTTTCCTTCCTTCCTTCCTTCCTTCCTTCCTTCCTGCTTTTGTCTTTATTTTTTTTTTCTGTTACTTTCTCCTTTTTCTCATTAATATACAATTCATTTCAAACTTGTTTCAGATACAACCAAGGATAAGTGCTTTGGTGTCCTTGTTCTTGTTGTCTCAGGTTAGAGTTTGACTTACTTGAATGCATGCAATAATTACAGCAATATTTCAATTAACAGCAATAATTCTTTTTTCAGATTCTTCTCATTATGAACTACCCTCCTCTCGTCTCAAGTCTAGTTGATATAATTTTAAATGGAGATGAGGTGGCCCCAGGAGAAAACCCTGAGGAATCCCCTCTACCTTTGAAAAAGGTATCATTCTCATTTTCTTTATTCTTTCTTTCTTTTTTTTCAAAATCATGTGCAATGACTTCATTAGTAGTCAACCTTGGGTAATCTGGATGAAAGGGAAGAGAGAAGAGGAAGATTGAGAGGGAAGAACGAAAGGGAAAATGGAGAAGGATGCACTGGGCATTTCACTATGTTAAACCATTTCCAAAAACAAAAACTAATTTGAACTCTGACAGCTAGCTCAGTATTTGCTTTTGGTTAATGTTGTAACTTGATTGACAGAATCCTTAAATGTTGTTTCTATTGCAGGGAACTATTTTTTCTAAGTGGGGTAATTTTAAAAATCACTGTAATTTTCACTATAACATTGTTCATCACTGTGGAATAAACTGTTAACAAAAACATTTTACATTCTACATGTAGGCTGGATCAAAAGCAAGTTCTCTTGCAAGCATAAGGACATTCCAGTGTCCGGAGCAGACTTTAGAAGAGTCTTTAGTTGCTTATGGAGTCAATACTGAAGGCTACATGTTTCTCGGCAAATCTTCTATGGTCTCTTTATCACGTGACAGGCCTAGCTCTGTGCATGTTGCTAACTCAAAATTTTATGTTAAAGGTATGCAAGCCAGTAAATAGGATAATGTATTATACGTAGCATTACATCATATTCCTTATATACATGTAGTAATTAAGTCTCAAAATGGCCTTGGCAATAGACTGTGTAGTCCTTTAATAATTAATGGAAATAATGAAGATTTGTCAGACTCCATCTATCTGTAGATGGGTGAATTCAAGCCTCATTTGTATATGACAATTTTTGATTATCTAACTGTTTACTGTTCATTTGATAGATAAAAGAAAAACTGATGGAGGGTTTTTGGAAGAAAAGATTAATGATCCAAGATCAACAGTAGCTAGTGAGTACCTGTAGCTATTAATAGTTCATGTACATTCTGGACTTGCCACCCAGCCTCATGTTACATGTGCCAATGATTTTTGTTCCTGTGTGCCAAAATATCTCTTTGTTTTTGGTTTAGCCAAATTAAATGGTGTGGCTGTAGCAGTGACAGAGACACCACTGGCATTATCAGACGGGGATGTAGACTCACTGGGAGCCATTGCATCTGAAGGTGCAGACAAAGTATCTAAAAGAATGACCACTGATGAAAAACCACTGAAAGGTTAGACTCCTGCTCAGCCCCCAAGGATGTCTTTGTTACATTTCTTACTAAAATCAATTGTATATTATGCATGACTGATTATAGTATTTTCAATTGCTTAGTTAAATTGAAACATATTATAGAGCTGTAATTATTTTTTTAGTTTCCAGTGATCAGTACTTTCTTTCAAAAAATTCAAGAATACTGGTGAAGGTAGGATTGTATTACATTAACAAAATGTTATTTCCTTTCAAAAAATTTTAAAATGCTCATTTTTATTTTATTCCAGAGTTTTGTTCGTCGTGCCAAAGACTTCAAGCCTGATAGGTACATGTAAATAGATATTACCTCCAGCACAATGATCAGCTACCTAACAAACATACAATAACCAATACAGGAATACTGGGGTACATCTTGACCTTGTTGACTTTAGAATGGACCACTGAGATAAGCTTGTTGCAAAACCTTTCTGCATTTGCTTCAACACCGATTTGGCTTTTATAAATGATGGAGTTGAAACTATTAATGTCTGACCCCTTTAAATAATGTTGAAACAAATTGAATAACAAAATAGAAATAAAGAATAAAAGTTTAATTACATACATTCATGCTACAGATGTAATTTATCTCTGTAATTTCAAATTATTTTGTGTTATAGTTTGTTCCTTGATGCCTTGTGCTCCAGTCTAGATTCTAGTGATAACGATGGTGAAGCATTATTTGCCTTGTGTCTTATTTATGCAGCAATTAAAAACAAAGGTATGATATGTCAACAGTTACACCATTGTGGTGTCTAGTTACTATAGACCAAATTCATTTGACACTACAAACTTTGCCATTATGATACTGCATGGTTTCTGCAGGAATTTCAAATCTCTCAACTGTTGATTGAAATATGATTAACAAGATGCAAAATATTTTGGTTCCGTGGCTTTCTAAGCAAGGAGTTTTACCATTTCATTTCCCTTATCCCCTTCCCAATGATCCATCCTCCTCCATCTTTCTTGTTTGTAGATTTGTTTTCATTTTCTTTGTTTATGTCCTGTCGTATTTTGAAATGCCAAACCAACGTGTTTTAGGTGTTGACAAAAAGCTTCTACATTCTGCTGGTATATCATCAATTGAGGTCAGTACACTGATAGTTTCACATTTGCCAGTAAATACTTCATTAAAAATAAAAATGAATAATATTTTGTATGTCAGGAGGACATACCCTACAATGAACTGCTGGTGGATGATATAATCAAGGTTATTGAGCAAGGCTGTAGAAATGGTAAGAATTAAACCCGATTTACACAAGAACATTTTTAAAGCATGGCAACCCTAATTCTTGGCATGTGGACCCATCATTTGTGGCATGGCACCTGTTATTGTCATCATGTGAACAGAAAATTTGTTGACCTGATAGGGTACCATATTCAAAATAATCTACCAGCGTGCCCAGATTTAGGGGTGCCGTCTCATAAAAGATCGTCATGTAAATTGGGATTAAGCGCCATAGGTTAATTTAGGGCTAGTGCCAGACTGGGTTGGACCTCTGGGTCATGGTTCAACCACAGTTTCTTTATGTTTTCCCAAAGAAACTTAATTATAGCATCTTGGTGCTCTATATTTTAGGTAGCAGAGTAAGATTGGTGACAATAGAAATGGCGATTATTGTTTTAAAAGAACTAGTTTTGTACAAAAAGCAAGACACTATACAATCGTATTTACAAGACAGACATCTGGCTTTTGTGGAAGTAGGTGTATATCACAATTTTAATTTTTAATTAATCGTCATTGTCATATACTAGTTTTAATGAGTAGTTTATCAATACATTTGATGTCTCCCCAAATGTCAAAGATTACGAAAGAAAATGGCTTGAATTTTCCACCTATTGTATCAGTTTACCACTCTTTTATCCTCTCTTCTGACCAAAAAATAAGCCATTCCATTTGATAATCTTTATTTGTTGCGGTTCTGAAGTAAAATCTATTCAATTTTAGAATATCCGAGAAGCAAGTACTTTGCAGTTACGACACTTCTACAAGGTACAGTTGAATGATAGTTCAGAGGTTTTTTTTTTTTTTTTTTTTTTTTGAGGTACTCTAATAAATATTTCGATTTTCTCCTATAGGAAGATGAAATATTTCTCGACATGTTTGAAGACGAATACAGACAAATGAAGGTAGGAATTAGACTGAAGTAGTTTCTAAAATGTTGATTGATAACATTTTTACAGTACTGAACAATGTGTAAACTTTAATGATATCCGAAAATGATATTTTTCCTTGAATCCCTGTTCACCGCTATGAGGTTACATGTACATTTTGAAGTCAAAAAGCGCATTCTCCACCATTGGGTTCTCCACCCGATATAGTAGAGGGCTAGAAATTCCAGGTCTATTTGATGATGAGACCCTCTCAGTCATCATTTGGCGCATTTATTTTCAGATGAAACCGCTGAACATCGTCCATTTGATGATGGATGCCACGCTCTTGCTTCCTATCACAGGAACACCGCTGACTGGTATTGAGTTTTCCAAGCGTCTTCCCTGTGGAGAAGTTGAACACACCAGACGAGTGAGTTTTGTGCAGAAAGGTTTTCGCTACAAAATACATTTAAATCCATTGAAAAATTAAATGACAAAAGCCATTCCAAAATAACTTGATTTAAACGAGCTGGGCCGTAAGTTGTATCGTGGCCCCTCTAGGTGTGGGGTATTTTCGTGCCGAGTTTCGCCTTGAAGTGAATTCATTACAAAATTGCGCAGTCGTCGCAAAAAGAAAAAAAAAGATTCGTCTTCTTACTCGTCATTAGTTCCCATCCGCGTTGCTTTTTCACATAAACTGTGTTGTAAAGAGTGTATTTGTATTTCTAACTCAAGGCAATCCGAGTATTTTTGCTGATGCGTGAACTATGTCTAACACTTCTACAAAAGAAAGAAACCAAGCTTCCTCTGTCGAAAGTGGAGTATTCCGTTCATCTTGAAGACGTTTTGGATCTGAGTAAGTCACAATTTGAATAAAAACTATCAGTTAATGATAATAGTTTGATTTGTTTTCAATCCAGGTAACAATTTTAGAACAGTATATACACAGTATTGTCACGCAATGGAACTTGTAGCTTTAACTGTCACGGTAAAGAGAGGTCACGCGCGTGGGGCACAGGCTTTCAGAGTCCTGTCATAGGTGTGGTCACGCGCGGGCCACAGGTTTTCAGAGTCCTGTCACCTGTGGCCCGCGCCTAACCACACCTTACCGTGACAGTAAACATTACAAGTTACATTGCGTGACTATACTATGTGGCACTAGCTGGTTTTCACAGTTTTCAAGAATATGCTCTGACAAAGTTGTAATATTTTTTCAATATTTCTCCTCGTGTTAATAGGTTCTTCTCTTTCTAGTTTACGACCATTTACACAAAAAAATCTTGTTACTAACAGAAATATTAACTTTTTTTCAGATAACAGTGACTTGATATCATGTACGGTGGTAATGGAAGATAAGTATGTTGACATAATTTCTAAATGCCTTCCTTTATAAAGCGATTTTTCACGTTAACCAGTGGTTCTCTTTGTAGGCGCGTGCGAAGGTTCTTGGTTATTGACGAGGCTCAGTTTATTTTGGTTGAGCCCGACACCAGTAAATTGGGCTGGGGCGTGGTCAAATTTGTTGCACGTTTACAGGTCAGTATCCAATGATAGTATGGTGAACTCTCTCTAAGACGGACACCATCGGGACTGCCAGTAGGTGTCCGTCTTAGAGAGGTGTCCATCTTAAAGAGGTGTCCGTCCTAGGGTGGTGTCCGTTTTAAAGAGGTGTCCGTCTTAGAGAGGTGTCCGTCTTAGAGAGGTGTCCGTCTTAGAGAGGAGTCCGTCTTAAGGAGGTGTCCGTTTTAAAGAGGTGTCCGTCTTAGAGAGGTGTCCGTTTTAAAGAGGTGTCCGTCTTAGAGAGGTGTCCGTCTTAGAGAGGTGTCCGTCTTAGAGGTGTCCGTCCTAAGGAGGTTCCGTTTTAAAGAGGTGTCCGTCTTAGAGAGGTGTCCGTCTTAGAGGTGTCCGTCCTAAGGAGGTGTCCGTTTTAAAGAGGTGTCCGTCTTAGAGAGGTGTCCGTTTTAAAGAGGTGTCCGTCTTAGAGAGGTGTCCGTTTTAAAGAGGTGTCCGTCTTAGAGAGGTGTCCGTCTTAGAGAGGTGTCCGTCTTAGAGGTGTCCGTCCTAAGGAGGTGTCCGTTTTAAAGAGGTGTCCGTCTTAGAGAGGTGTCCGTCTTAGAGAGGTGTCCGTCTTAGAGGTGTCCGTCCTAAGGAGGTGTCCGTTTTAAAGAGGTGTCCGTCTTAGAGAGGTGTCCGTCTTAGAGAGGTGTCCGTCTTAGAGAGGTGTCCATCTTAGAGGAAGTTAAAATTGTAGTAAATATATGTGATTTGGGCAGAAAAGGACCAGCCGTAGGTGTCCATTTTAGAGAGGTGTGGGTGTTATTGAGATGTCTTTTAGGTAAACGTTAATGTGTAGACCAAATTGAATCTTGAGTGATATGGGAGGGGAGAAAGCCTCTGGGGATATGCCAGGTCATAACACTTTCAATTTATACTGCGTGTGTGTGATTTACAACATTAAATCATTTGTTTTGATTTTCTACTCTGTGACTTTACAGGATGTCGAGACGGCGCCAGACAAAGAAGACAGTCGGTCTTTGTTCATCACAATTCACCAACCGTTTGCAGCCAGAAGTCTGACCAAGGTCAGAACTCGACCTTTACTGTCAGCAAAGTTTGTATTCGATGATTATATTCGATGCATGTCTGCTAGACAAAGGCTACAAAGGAGGCGTACTATGCTAAAGCAGAACAAACTGCATAGTATTGCAACGCTGCTTGAATTGCCTGCCATGGCTACACCCCCCGCTCACTACTACACAATAACACCCCCTGACTACGTTAATTTGGGGTCCAGTAAACCACACTCCCCTTCCCATGACACTCAGTCTTGTCAAGATGGTGTAGGGATACGGGAAAGATCAGACGCATTCTCGACGATTTCTGGCCCTGGGGATTGCTTGTCACCAAAATCACGAACTACATCGCAGGCTCAGGCCCTTGCGCAGGTCTTGGAGCAGTCTCCTCCACATGGCGTCATGGAAACAAGAGTCACGGAACACGCTGTGTCTAGAGTACGAACAATATCTGTTGAAGAAGCAGAGGAAGCTCTTGATATGGAGCCTAAAAACGGACGCAATCCTTCGTTGCTTCGGGTTCAGGAGCAGGAGTCGTTCAGCGATTGCTCAAGCTCAGAACTTTGTAGTCCAACAGAATCGTTAGAAAATATTCCCGGCTTTCGTTTTATGGAGACCAAGTCTTACTCAGCTCCCCCTACCCCTCGCGGTGGGCGACATCCTCCCCCTTTAGACCTCCCTGACAACGAAGGGTTCTCATTGCTATCAACATCGCCCTGTCTATCAGATCCAGCCATTTATTGTTTTAAATCGATGGAGTCACCACCCTCTCGAAATGTCGATGAGACAAAAAAGAGAACAAAAACAGGAAACAGAAAGACGCATCGGAAGAAAAAAGGTCATGGCAAACGAAGAAGTACGAGATAAAAATGCTTGTAATAATAGGGTTAGTAGGTCACGTGATAATCACGTGGTACCACCTAGGGTACCGACACCATTAGTTATGATTGGACTCAAATTAAATCCACATTATTTAAGATATCTTATATTTTATGAATGAACTGAATTGCTATAGTAGAATAACCGTGTGTGGTTTTCATAAATGATTTTATTCCGGTGCCTTGAGGGTCAGAATAAACATGAAATGAGATTTATCGACTTTATTTTCGTTGGCCATAGTAGTGTTAGTTCCCCCAAAAACTATGTACATTTTTTACAGGGGTGTACAATGGTGTTCACAGCATGATTTTCAGAAAAAAGGCCAAAGCACGAACAACTATCTACTATACTTTCCCGAAAAGCAAGACACATCATTACGCCGTTCATGTATTCTTTACGTTACGCAAGTGCTTTCCTGAACGTTAAACGCATAAATAATGTTTTGCACGTATCACGCAAAATGATTTCTATTCCCTTATAACGAAAAAAAATACCGGAAAGCCCCTGTACCTGCTGTACGCCCCTGTTTCTGACCCGTTATTCTCAACCGTTCATCTGGGAGCCCGGCCCGTTCCTGAGAGCCCATTTATTGTTTATCCAGATTAAAATGAATGGGTTTAGAGTTAATCCTAGATTAGCACTAATAGGGCTTGCAGGAACTCGAGCCTGTTCTTTTCTTCCTACATTCCCCGATCCCGGCTTCGTTAATGGTCCTACAGGGGTTTTGTATCACAAGTTTACACTCAATAGGACAGCACGCTTAGTACACGAAATTCCTGCGGTGAAAACTGATTCTACTTGCGTTCGTGACTCTTGGTTGTTGTTAGTTCTGCCTTCAATATTATTGCTTGCAAGCGGATTAATGTTTCGTGAACCAGTTTTATAGTACAAGCCTAATCATATGTGTATAACATTCTTGACAAGCTGCGGTTGATTTGACCCTTCGCATAACGAACATTCAAGCTATACTCTTAATCGACAATTCTAGCAGATCAGTGTCACATTTTTTTCATTTAAAATTACCTCATTTGTATAAAAAATTTTCTTAGTGGGTTTCTTTTCGCCACATGTTGGACTCAAGTTCCAAAACCGTTCCGTTAAAATCTCGAACACAACCCCTGAATTCAGTATTCTATAAAATCCCCTTTTATCATTTCAATTATCAGCATAAACAGCGGGATTCTAGTTAATAGCCGGAAATAATGGTACGACGTCCTCCAGGCGATTTCAGGTTATTTTCTAGCATGTGTGAACAGGCTCTGAAGAGAGAGGAAAGGAGAGGAATTGAAGGGGCTTGGGGAGGGGAAAGAAGAAAGCCCCTCCCCCTTTTCTCCATAACCCCTCTCTCCCCCTCTCCCTCCCTCCCTCTTTCCCTCCCTTCCTCCCTTCCTCCCTTCCTCCCATCCTCCCATCCTCCCTCCATTCCCAGGAGCTGTTCAAAGGCTAGCTTATTTCAGGTTTGTCGAGTTTGCTTAGATTCCACGACCAAAACTGACCATGTCAAAGTCCACAGCATATCAGTAGTCCAGAATCAAATCCAGCTGAGTTGATCGCGCTCATTAGTCGCCTTTCCCGTCTGCGCGGCCCGGGAGCGGCCACAAATTCTTGGCGCACCGATATTATCGTGCTATTTTTATGTATAAATGACAAGATGATGCAAGAGTTATAAATTCTTTGTCAACGGATTCAATGGAACTGAAGGCAAGCATTATCAAGTGATTTTCACCTGTTGCAGTTGACTAAAGGCGAGTGATATTTGAATTACCCGTGCACCAACACGAAATTACACGATCCAACATAGCTGTTGTCGGAAAATTGCGTTTTAAAACGGCTGCAAAGTGAAAAGAAATGGTGCTTTAAAAAATGAACCTCAATTTGTATAGGAAATCATATGGTTTCGAGTGCAATTTGGAATAAATTTGAACGCGAGTGGGATTTCAAAGAGTTCGAAATTGCACGAGCCTTTAGGCGAGTGCAATTTGAGCTTTCTGAAATACCACGAGTTCAAATTTATTCCAAATTTCACGAGAAATCCATATGATTTCCTATGAATAATATACATGAAAAAATTATAGAAACAAATGAGGTTTTGCAAAAGAGCGAACATTTTGTAATAAAACCTGAGCGTCAGTAGCGCGCGCACATTTCAGCGAAAATTTCATTCAAAACCACCACAAAATCTTCAGCTTTTTCGCTTTTTCCCCCCATTAAAATCGTTCTTTTGTGGTGCAAAGTTTTGATGCTAGATAATGTGAACAACAGCAGAACTAAAAAAACTTTGATTTTGACACTGTTTTTGAAAACTCAAGTTTGCACTAAATTTCCTTTTTTCTGCACTAAATTTCCTTGAAGCAGCACTGCTCTTAGCCAATCAGCATCGAGAAATGTTTCCATGCCTTGAGTAGTGCTTGGTGAACGTATCCCAGTAAGTGCACTGTTATGTGCTCGCAGGTTTCTCGTTACAGCAAAAGCCTTTCCACGCAGGGAGTAACCGTCACTGTAAACACCCACGCGAATTTTTGCACCTAGCTTACATCGCAGCCGCGCGAAGGGGTCGCAAACATCTCCAGTCATATAAATTGATCATGCATGTTCAGTTAAAATTATTCCCGGTGTATAAACTAAATACAACTGTTAACAAATAAAATCCATCATACTCGCCATCAATTTTCTTACTAGTATTTTGTATATAAGTTGGAGTTGCCTATCAAAGAGTGCAGTAATAAAAGATACTGAAATCGATATCGAAGAAAATACTGAATTTAGTATTTGAGTATTGCATCGTTAGTATAATTAATGCAACCTGTTTTGGGCATTCAGTTTTAATCGAAAATCCTCAAGTATCCCGCCCCCACTTGTATTATACCAAATATTCATTTCCTTCGGCCCTCTGGGTCCCACAGTATTTCCCCCCTACTTTTCAGGCTAAGCTTATAATTGTACCTTGTTATGCAATGGTCATCTTGACTTGTGCATGAATAAGAAAAATTTAGCTGGGGGGTAAGATCTATTTTGATTTACAAATAGAATGGACTTGGAAAATTTATTACAAGTTCAACAGACAGTGGACGACCCCCTAATGAAATCAAAAGACCGATTCAAGGTCCGAAGGGCAGTCATTATTGATTCCCCGTGACGCTCAGTGTCTTGTAGAGTACCGACTAAATTTGCGTGCGTGAACACTTAAAAAACCCTTGTTCAGGACTGCTTGTTTTATTTAGCTGTCAGTTAACTTGGGTCGTCTTGGTGTGGTTGTAACACACTGTAATTCACTATTTTTGTTACTAGCAGTTACATCAACAAAACACATCACGTGAAACTAATCACGAACACCTTATCATTTTTGCGGTCTAGTAAATGTTCGGGTTCACCCGTCTCGTACATGTATTGATTACTCGGATATTTTGTACAAAATTTACATCCATCTCTGCATGAGTCTGTACAAAGGTTTCTTATGTGGAGAGAAATTGGTTCTCGTATATGTTTCACACAGTTTTGCATTGTTTTGCACAGTTTTGCACATGAGGTCGTAGGCAGTAACTCAGCAATTCAGACTTTGAAACTACAGTTCCAAAAACCGAAAAACCGGTGTGTCGCACCATTAGGTCAGATTGCTCCGTCAGTGTTAGGATATCTGCCCTCCCAAGGGACTCATGAGAAGAAAACGTGACGGACGTCTGTTCTCACCCAAGGGGAGAATTTACTCTGTGCAATTTACTAAATTAAAGACTTGCATTTATGGGCATTGTTCATTTAAGTCAGTGATACACGCTGCATTTTTTTCTCGCGCTGGCAATGGAAGTTTAGATATGCGATTTTGTTGCAGAGAAAAATTGCAACCTGTATCATCGCTCTGCAACACAATATGAGGAGTACAAAATTTTTCATTATGTTGCAGAGAAAAGTTCACTTTTGATCTTTCTCCAACAATTTTTTTGTTGCGGTAAATCATTGCAGGCGTTGTTGCATGCACATACATGATACACTCGGCATGCAATTTCGCTCTCGCACAAAAATCTCTAAAATTGGATTTCCAGCGCGACCACCGGCTTTGAATACATTCCTGACCTGGACAAATACGGCTTAATGTTTCCTCATTCATTCAAAAGGAACATTAACACAATGGAAAAACAAAAAGATTGGAAATGCAATCAAAAGTCCACATTTGTTGTTCTTCTCGAATCCAATAACCAAGGCACCCTTGACAGTAAGGTCTCCTGGTTTGTTTGCTTGTGTTCTTCCCTGTCTAACGTCATAATTCTGGGATGTCTCTTCTGTTATGCTGTTTTATTTCCAAAGTTACTGGAGGAATTCCACGAAGGAAAAGCAAAAACAGGTACCTCGCTGTGTCGACCTCTTTTATAACCGCGCGCGTTTCACAGGGAAAGAATGTCAATTCCCATTGAGGGGGAGAGGGCGTTCCCTACCTTCCATTCCCTAACTCCTCTTAACCTGCGTAGAGGCTCTAAAAGGGGAATTGAAGGGGGGAGGGGGAGTTCCCTCTCTCCTTCCTCTCCCCACTCCCTCTCTCCATTCCCTTCTAGGGCGGCTCCGCAGGCTAGGTCCCCTCCTCCTTCCCCAAAGGGAACTATGGCCAACTAAGAACATGTTATTTTTTCCTGCAGCATTGGTAGCCTCAGTAGGGCTGAGTGTCTACTGTTTTCTTTCACCTGCGTCAGCGAAACTCTGCATTCGTTTTGGATGTAGGGTGGTCATGGTTGGCAGTGGATTGATATGCTCACTAGGACTTCTCGGGTCGTCGTTTGCTGCAAATATTTACTATCTTTACTTCTCGTATGGTGTTGTGCTTGGATTCGCATCGTCAATGGTGTACAACGCAGGGTTTCAAGTTATTCCATTGTATTTTGACAAACATCGCTCTCTTGCCACGGCCATGGTATCATCGGGGCCAGGGACTGGTGTGCTTCTGATGAGCCCTGTTACGCAAATGCTTTTGCAACGTTTTGATTGGAGGAAAACTTTGACAGTTCTGGGATCAATCAATATGATTCCCACGATCCTAGGATGGAGTATTACTAGGAAGGACAGACAAGAAAAACCATTAAAATCAAGTGAATCTTCAAATAATTGTTGCTGCAGTTTAATGGACTTGTCGGTATTTAAAGATCCTATGTTTTTGATCCTTTCCTTTTCAATGGTTGTTGCTGTCTTGGGTCACTACATGCCACCGATGCACTTGGTAATAATTCGTCTGTATTTCTATTTTCATCAATTATATTTCGACTTGTCTCCAATGAACCTTTGTTTAATCTTGTCATTCAACGAGAGAACCTCACGAGTCTTGTCACGCAACGAGAGGGCCTCGCGTGATCTGCCCATGAGTCTAAACACTGCTTCCCACAAAACTGAATTTCAAAGCACGTCTCATCCGTAAAGAACAAAGGGTTGCTAAGCGCCGGTCTGTCACCTCTGTCGGCCCGATCTCGGGCTCAATTCCCGTACGGAGCAACGCATGTGATTTAAGCTTGTCAGTTCTCTCCCTTGCTATAGCTTCAAATTACATATGCTATTCCACATTCTTTTTCCAGCCAAATTTTGTTGTTGTTACTTTTTCCAGGCCAAATACGCTGAAGATGTTGGAATCCCAAGCCATCTAGCATCATGGATGTACATCACCATTGGCAGCACTTCACTAATCTCCAGACTTCTGATAGGAAAATTGTGCGACAGTGGGTGGATTCCACTAGTACGCATCTTTCAATGTGGAACTCTTATTTTGGCCATCGCGAACTATTGTCTCCCTTTAGCCAACAACTTGTCATTACTTTTAATGTATTCTGTATCACTTGGGGTTGGTGAAAGTGTGTACACAACACCAATGTACTGCTTAATTCTCCAGTCTTATGGTGGTATGGGTTTTGGATGGTTCGTCTTCGTTAATATGATTCCACTTTTTATGGGGCCAACTCTTGCTGGTAAGTTCCTTCGTTGGGTTTGGTGTTCGGGTACTGCGCAGTATTCACTGATTGTCGATAGTCATTTCGATCTTTTTCTTCGATGTGAGCGAATCCAAGCGCGCGGATCTTGATATTTTTACCGTTGATATTTCAATCAATAATGCCCATTTCCAAAATTTACAAATAGATTAAATTTTTCCATGTGCCTGTTCTTTAAAAGATGCATGCACAAGTGACATCAAAATGTGGTGAGAACAAAAAAGTAGTTTTATTCACGCCACATTTTGACGTCTTATGTCATCTAAAGAGTAGACACACGGAAAAATGAAATCTATTCAATTTATATATAATTTGCCGAAACATTTCAACCAATCAGAGCGCGCGTAAGATTCAATGACGTCGTCTATGAATATACTTTATTATAAAATATTTAAAATATAACGCGCGCGCTGATTGGCTGGGTATCATGTCTATATCAGAGGACAGAGATATGGCTCACTCAAATAACGTCTAAAATATTTTATAAAAGCAATATATAATGATCGCTTATGTCTCTGTACTGTGATAAAAGCACTCTGGAAGATGTAGAGCACTCGAAAAGGAAGAGAAATACTCGGCTACGCCTCGTGTTCTTAAGCTTTTCTCTTGCTCTACATCTTCCATCGTGTTTATATCACAGTACAGAGACATGCGCTCGCATTTTGTATTAATTCCTTAAATAACACAGGGTTCTTGACCAATCATTGCGCACGTAATATACCAAATATTATATAACCCTTGATTAACTTAGTTTTATCAACTCCACAGGTTTTATTGCTGATGTTAGTGGTTCGTATCATCCTGCTTTCTACACTGCTGGTATCATCATGACATTGTCAGCTTGTATAGTTGAATTATCAAACTGCATCAAACCAAAAACTAAAGCAAAAAAACAATTTTATATCGGACGACAAGAATTAGTTGTAGTGCTAGAAAGAGAAACTGTCATCTAGGTGGCATCTTCATCACTGGAGCTCTCCAGCAGTGGTGTCAAAGTGAGGGCATACCAGGCTATAAAGAAATGTCAACAGAAAAAAAAAGATTCGGGAAAACAAAACAAAACAAAAACCGACAAAAAAAGAAACAATTAGTTGTAGTGCTAGAAATAGAAACTGTCATATAGTCGCCATCTTCATCAGTGGTGTTCTCCACTATGCACTAGTGCCAAAGTAAGGGCACATCGGGCTATTAAGTAAAAACAGAAGCATTTAAGAATCAGATTAAAGAATAAATAGAATAATTAATTGTACATAGTGCTAGAAAGAGAAACAGTTATCAAGTTGGGTTCTCCACCAATGGTGCCAGAGGAAGGAAGGGCTATTAAGTAAAAAGAGAAGAATTTAAGAATCAGATAAAGAATAAAGAGAAGAATTAGCAGTTGTAGTGCTAGAAAGAGAAACTGTCATCTAGTTGGGTTCTCCATCAATGGTGCCAATGTAAGAAGGAATTTCGGGCTATAAGGAAACAATATCTCAGTAGAGTTATTATACTAGTCAGTTTCGCAATACCTAAGTGCTATGTTTTGTAATTTCCAGTCAGGCTACAAACTATAAACGCACTCTAAATCTTATGCATATAGGGAATAATTACTCTTTACATCAGCTTATAATTAGCTAGGGGTATGTGATTCTTAAGGCGAAATCCCATATTTAGTGGTAAGTCGCATACTTTTCCGCTACCCATAAATTAGAATAAGGCTAAACAAACCGCCGCCCGGTTGGCTCAGTTGGTTGAGCGTCGGTCTTTCGTGCGGAAGGTCGGGGTTCGAATCCCGGCCGGACCAACACTCAGGGTCTTTAAATAATTGAGGAGAAGGTGCTGCCTTTGTAATTACATCTGCAAATGGTTAGACCTTCAGGTCTTCTCGGATAAGGACGTTAAACCGTAGGTCCGTCTCCCACCTTCTAACCAGCATTGGGGGATAAAGACCCTGAGGACGTATAAAAGTGCAGTGCCACAACAGTCTGTCCTTAATTACTACTAACAAACTCTAAGCGTATTTGATTATATATATATATATATATTATATATATATTGATATTTGCGCTATATAAATGCTAAAATTTCAGTTTTTTTCTATGATTTATAGTAATGTAAAGAAGCATAAAATTGGATTTTGGGATAAATTTTAAAATACAATATAATAACTACAAGTTGCAAGCTATGGGTTAGCTACAATAAATTAAGATCCTAAAGGTACCTCTCGACATCTTTTGATGTATGCATAGGGTGGCCGGTTTTTTATTGTTATTCAAGTAATTAATGCTCCGTTCACAGGACTCAGCACATGCAGTTTTTTCGACACTCAGTTCTCTCAATTCACGAATGGTTCCGTGATGTTTTGAAATCAATATTCAAGAAAAACAAATGTCTATAAGTAACAAACAATAATCATTTACGAAAGTTTCGAAATTACGTCCCGAATCATGGTCCAGATCAAATTTCACGTTATGAAAAAGGATTTTCGGCCTTCTACGAAAGTTTGCGCTCCTCAGAAGCTGATAAATCATTTTATTAATAAACTATCTCAAGTACTTTTTGAACAGTTTTGTTTGAATTGAACAAACAAACAAAAACAAACAAAAACAGAGACATCACTTTACAACGCGTACAAGGAGCGACATTGAGTTGTTTTGAGTTGATTATTAGCTGTATTTCTTATTTGACAGCGACTAAACTACTAAAATGTTTTAAGACTTGGAAAAAAGCAAATACCTTTTAAGCATAAGTTAACTGGTTTGAAAAATTAGAAAGAGCTTTTGGCCAGACAATGTTTATGGAAATTCCGACTATGATAATAATTATCAACTGTGCTTGACTCTCATTAGAATATCAAGAAAATGAGGGCATGCAGTTGAGTGCAAAGGCCGTTATTTTGGCTGATATGAAAAATGTATATCCGAAAATTCGTTGAAATAATAATTCTGGTAGATCAAACAACAATAGACATTTGTAGGGATATTATGTCTTTTCTATCAATGAAATTTCAAGGCCCTGTTGACCATGCATACAAAATGTAAAAATGACAATAACATCAGGAACTTCAAGCTGTTTTGAAAAGCATGCTAACGAGAAAACCATGGCCAAATCAAACCATGGTAAACTAACTGATGTATTCTACCAGTTTAGACAAAACTGCTTTGAGTCGGTTGGTACTCGGCAAGACTACCAGGTTTAGAAATATTCCTGTCGGCAGTTCAGACATATAATCAGACATAAACAATGAAAAGCCGGTTTTGTCGAACCAGTTTGAAACCGGTTTTTTGACCAGTCACAAAGTTTTAAATTTGGAATAATACCTTGCGCACAATATTCTTCAACTGGATTTTAAGGTTGGTTATTTTAATTCTCATTTGTTGTTGTTTTATATTAATTAGTTGTATACAGTAGCTACCTTACTATAGAGCTAGTGATTTTCCATCGACCGTGAAAAGAAAATCACTATTTAGTATGTGGTAGGTGATAATGAACAATAGAAAACAATGGGCTTCGCAACTACTACTAATCACTATATCGGTATTGATGACAATATGTGTATAGATTATGTGGATAACTAGCAGAAACTATAGCAATAATAATATGGAAGTTGCACTACATGAAGACGGCCATAATTGAAGACGGCAATGCTTCCAAAACCTTAAGCACATTGTCCACTCATCGCAGAAAGCACTCGCTGCGATCATTTTTACTCGCTGCGAAATTTTGAACAATAGATTCTATTCCGAACGAGTACTCGCTGCTCGCTGCGAGTAATTTCTGCGATGAGTGGAGGATGCGGCGCTGCTGGGAGTCTTGTTGGCTTGACTGTTTACTACTCACAATAGGAGCATTTAGAGTGATTTTCATCGGACTGTGAAACAATTACTAATAGTCAGTGTTTAATAGTGTCTAATAGTTGTATTGCAACAAAAGAAAACAATGGGTGCAGAGTCTATTAGTGTCTATTAGCTTAGTAACTATTTCACAGTCCGGTGAAAATCACTCTAAACAGGCGAAACTAAGACGTTATAATCAGAGTTTTAATTTCCGATTTAAGGGCTTGGGCACCCCAGAGCCTGTTCACAGGCTATCCGTCCACTCTACAAAAATATATTTCTTTTGCCTAAGATAAGAAAATGTCGTTTCAGTGTGGAAAAGAAAAATGATAAAAAATGTCAAATGTATATTTGGAGTGTTACGCACTATTGCATGCACGAATCACATATGCTAATTAGTGGCACGATTGGTGAGAAGTGGTTGTCGTAGAGTGCATATTTCCTAGATATTTCCTACCATAGGCAATTGCATTTTCCTAGATATTTCCTACCTTTTCATTTTCTTGTGATAGGAAATATGTAGGAAATACAATTTCCTATGATACGAATATCTAGGAAATATGTAGGAAAAATTATTTTCCTACATTTTGTCCAGTTCTGAAAACGAAATTTCCTATATATTTCAGTCCTATCATAGGAAACGAGCAAAAATTTCCAGTGTACGGCGCTGTGTAAACGGAGGATGTCCAAAATTTGGCTAGGCGTTTGATTTTTCGTACAGATTGCGTAGTAGTTCTGCATGTGTGTTAACAAAACGCCTTAAGTTAACGTACCACTTTTAAAAATAGCCGGCCCTTGATGCTAGATAGATAGATACTTTTATTTAAGCAGGGTAAACCATTCAGAAAATTACAAAGAATTGACTGTTATCAACTGGTGCCCTAAAATGCTCACCATCAATATGCGCGCACAAGGCACAAGAGCTGCCAGAAGCCAAGAGTTTGACAAAAAATTATTATTCTCTTAGCTTTGTAACACTAACCGGCTGAAATGTAGCGCACAGTACAATATCATGAAAGGCCTTTTTTGTCGTTTTGATGCAAATATCAAACAGTCGTTCTGAGCAATCAATTATATATTTTGTGATTATCATATTATTTCATTCAGTACATCTAACGGTACAAAAGACACTGAGATTCAATCAATTTGGAAGCCAACGGTCAATAATTTTAACTGCCGCTAATTTGCGTTTTTGCTTCTGTCAATCAAAAGTAAAAATCACTAATAAAAAGAACTAGTAATACCAAAATGATTGTATAGCTAATATATATTGTCTAAAGATCTTACTTGGTCAATTGGTAGGATTTTAGGAACTTTTAGTATTAATTTTTCGATGTTCTGTTGAGTTGGGCGGAAGCGAATAACCAAATTCTAACGGACTGTTTGAAGGTCAGAGTTTGCAGAATATCGAAAACCGTATAACACATTTGTTGATTTTCTCATTTGACGAAGGTTTCATTTTATTTTTTCGTTTGGTGAAGGGTTCTACTTCATCAGTTCTTTCTCGTTTCAATTCCTTAGGGAATCCTTTATGTCAGTTCTTCTGGATGTGAAGATGGACAAAGAAAGCGAGAGAGAGTTGGATCCTCTGGGGTTACATGATAGTGACTCCATGGATACTAAAGTGTCCTGGTTTGTTTGTGCATGCTCAACTTTGTCCAACGTGATTATTCTCGGATGTCTGTACTCTTATGGCATCATATTTCCAAAGATACTGGCTGAATTTCAAGAAGGAAAGGCTAAAACAGGTGATACATGCATGCACTGCTGATTTTAAACTGTGTCTGTGTTCCATAAATGAGCAGTTCCATTTCTACAATGTGTGATGTGTCTGCTTCGGTGTCTTTTAGTTCAGATGCAAATTTATCTATAAATAAAATAACTATGATAATATGTGAACTAATATGTGCACTAATATTTATTTATTTATTTATTTATCTATTTGTTTGTTTATTATATTAATTTATTTGTTTATTTATTTATTTGTTTGTTTGTTTGTTTATTTATTTGTTTATTAATTAATTTATTTGTTTGTTTGTTTGTTTGTTTGTTTATTCAAATTTTGTTATTACAAAATCCAACTCAGCATGAAAATGGACTCCAAAAAAAGCATAGTGAAGCCCGGCAGTGTGTGTACGTTTTGTCTTAAAAATTGCAGAAAAAAATGCAGTATTTTTCCTAATACTATAAGAATGTCTTGTAAATTATTTACTTACAGTATTCATATTTTGCTATATCTTTTTGCAATTATTTATACTTATATGTAACAGGCCGCTGATCATACCCTTTGCGTTTTGCCGTAATGGCGTTGCAAAATAAGTAGATGTAGCTGTAAAGGTGTTGTTACGCTGAAACTTTTCTCTGAAACTTGTGTCAATCGTCGTTGAGAGACGAGTTTCACAACGCACTGCATCAAGTAACATGGTCATTTAGCTGAATTAAAACTTTCCTCGGGTCGGTTTCACGAAAAGTAGAACTGCTTTCTAATTCTGCAACAGAAACGAGTGTCGCGAACAAGTTTCAAGACGAAATTTCAGCGTGTAAAAGAGATCTGATCTGCCGGTCACAGCGCCTTAAACTAGCTGTTATCGGCAGACTAAGTAAAGACGCATGTGACGCATGCTCTGTGGGTGCATAACAAATAAAAGACTTCGGCAGAGCAATGTTGAATTAAAGTTGGACTTTAGAGCTAACCGCACTCGAATGGACAAATAAAGAAAGAAAGCAAAAAATTAAGAAAACTGATCAAAGAATTTAGATATAACGGATGAATATTTTCTGTTTTAACAGCAATGGTGGCATCGTTAGGCTTGTCCCTCTTCTTATTCCTGTGTCCTGTCGCGGCGAAGTTGTCCTTGCGCTTTGGCAGCAGGGTAGTCATGGTTGGTAGTGGACTCACATCCGCACTGGGTCTTCTAGGATCGTCGTTCGCGCCAAAATTGTACGTTCTTTACGTGTCATTCGGTGTTATGGTGGGAACTGCATCTTCTTTAGTCTTCATGGCAGCCTTTCAAATCATTCCATTGTACTTTGATAAACATAGAGACCTCGCCACATCTATAGCAGCGCTGGGACCTGGTGCTGGTGTCCTGGTGATGAGTTCTGTTATACAAACACTTTTGAAGCAATTTGATTGGAGGAAAACATTCCTCGTTTTAGCTGGCATTAATTTGTTACCCAGCTTGCTGGGCTGCAGCTTAACGAGAAAGAACAATCAGACTGTGAACGACAACAAAGAAACACCAGTGAGATCACACGAACCTTCTAAAGGCGGATGCTGTAGACTTCTACGACTGTTGGATTTCTCTGTATTCAAAGATCCTGTTTTTGTATTAGTGTCATTATCAGGTGCAATGACTTATCTAGGAATAACTATTCCTTACGTCCATCTAGTAAGTGCTTCACTTTCTCACTATTAGACACTCATCCTCACATTTAGCTAAATGTGTTATAAATGAACAGTGGGGGCTATAACTGTGTAGCATGGTTGGCCCAGCGGTGCATGAAAGCGCTGACCATTCGATTCACCACGGTGGTTCGGGTTCAAGTCCCAGTTCCGTCGATCGATGGATCATATGTGAACTGAGTTTGTTTGATGTGTTCTCTACCATGTTACGGCTACGAGGGTTATTTTGTCCTGGTTCTCCCCGTTTTTACTAGCTCCCTATAGCTAAAAACACTAAAATCACTGCAACGTGTGAGTTGAGCATATATTGTATGTAAAAAATAGTAGGTAGTGAGTGCCGGCAGAAGAACAACCATTACGTGGATCAATTGAAAAGTTTTGATATGGTCATTTCATTTATTTATTGATGTTCTAGTTATCGGCGCGAAGTAGCCTAAAGGAAAGGGTATCTTGAGAAAAAATTAAAAGGAGAACGAAGACAAATTTGTTTTCAAAAATTACATGGGGTATTATTTATACTTTGTGATATGTGAGTATATTAAGGAGTCTAGATCATCAGTAAAACATAAAGCATTGATTCGCAAGATTTAAGCCGAAGCTCGAAGCATCGTCATTTCATTTTTTTCCTTTACATTTCACAAGATTACATAAATTTAGTACTTATATATTTTGTACTTTGGTTTTTCAAAGGCAAAACACGCTTTGGAAATTGGTGTTCCAGATCATTCATCTTCCTGGCTAATTTTTACTATTGGTCTTTCCTCAATGGTTGCTAGGATATTATCTGGAATGTTGTTAAACACTGGATGGATCTCATATTTGCGTTTCTACCAGATTGTAATGTTGATGTTGGCATTAGATAGCTTTTTGGCTCCAGTAGCAACCACCTTTACTTCTCTTATTGCATACTCCGTAGCGTTTGGCGTTTGTGACGGCATGCACGCAGTGCCGCTCATTTGTATGGTGTTGAATTCGCATGGTTCGTCTGGATTGGGATGGCTCTTCTTTTTTCAAGGATTCAGTTGTTTTGTTAGTCCAGTGCTTGCTGGTGAGTCATCGTTGTATATAATTTTAGATTATTTTTATTGTAAATTATATCTAACTGTGTGTGTGTTGAGTGAATGTGAAAATAATTGGAAGATTGTCAGTACATGCATGTATGTATCTTGGTGAAATGAAACATTTTGTCGGACCAGACAGTTGGTTTCTTGATCGAAGTTTCCAATCTTTACATCGTATAGAATTATTGCAGGCATGCTGCTACTGATAACCTTATGGTTGTCGTCTGTTGATGGCAGTACGTGGTGTCACAATATTGTGGTGTGTTGTTTGTTTTTGCTTTGGGAAACTGCTAGAGGAAGTAAAACAGATAAACCATTAGGCTTTATTGACCGATTCGAAATATGGCGGCAAATTTGAATAACTATTGTTCTGGACTGACTAGCCTCGTGTTCACGTGGAAACACAAAAGCGTTTTCACATAAATGAGAGGCTAGTCAGTATAAAACAATAGTGATTCAAATTTGCCGCCATATTTCGAATCGGTGTATGGGGTTCAGTAATTATTATCGAATTTAGTGAGGTCCGAATTTCTTTATATTTAAGAGACGAATCAGAATTGACCATATAGACGAATCATTTGTACTAAACGAATGACTCGCCTTAAGGTAATGCGCTCGCGCATTCGTGCGCATAACGTTTGCGCATGTTTTGCACGCGCGCGCTGATATCGAATTTGATTGGGCTTCCTGTGTTCTAAAATATTTCAATATGGCGGACGCCACGTAACTGAATTCAAAGCCTTGTAACTTAAAATCTAGCACCGCGACCTATCCTAATCTTTTGCTTTTTCGACGTATTTTTATAAAAACTAAAACATATCAAAAAAGGAAAAAAATTCCTCGATAGGTTTTTGAGAAAATCGCGAAAAATCGTCAAAATGAACGTCCGATTCGCGCGTAAGTACACCTGATTTTCATCTTTCAATTGCGAATACTCAGCTTTACCTACAAATAAGTGAAGACGTATTACTTTTCATGATACTTTGTCTACTTTAGCATGTCTGAAAGCCTTTAGTTTGCAAATTTGCAAAGACTTACCGTACGCTAGAGGTCAGACTCTGAAATCTGTTGTTTTCGTTCGAAAAGGCGAGATTTCGCTCTTTTCGAGCTATCATAGCACCAAAACTAGCACCGTGACCCCCTACACGATGGTCGGTTGCTAGGGCTTTTCCTCCCGCAAGGTTCTTAAATTCAATTTTTGTCTCACAGAGGAGTAATTTATTTTCCAAATGAAGCAAAATATTAGAACATGTTCATAAGAAAGAAAATCCTTAATTTGTCTACAATTGTAAAGGTATTTTGGAAGTTTTTTAAATTATGACGTCATAAATGATACCTATTTTTAGTAACAACATCAAAAACTTGTTAAGCAATGTTCAAATCTTTACAGACATTTTTGCTACTCAAAAAGAACGTTTATAGTGAAAACCCCATCTCAATCAGATTAAAGGGTACGAAGTTACAGCTAATGAAAGAAATTCAAATTTCCCGCCAAATGACCATATATGGTCAAAATTAAGGCTATTTAAACGCCAATACAATGAATGTATTGGCACAGCGGCAAACACAAAGTTGCATAAAATCAAAATTGTAGTTTTTTCAATTTGGGATGTGTGGTGTTATGGCGCGTTTTCGTCACAAAAAACGTCATTATGACGTGCTAATGACGTATCTTATGACGAAAACGCGTCATAACACCACACATCTCAAATTGAAAAAACTACAATTTTGATTTTATGCAACTTTGTGTTTGCCGCTGTGCCAATACATTCATTGTATTGGCGTTTAAATAGCCTTAATTTTGACCATATATGGTCATTTGGCGGGAAATTTGAATTTCTTTCATTAGCTGTAACTTCGCACCCTTTAATCTGATTGAGATGGGTTTTCACCAGAAATCATAGAATTCTATAGAAAAAACTAATATGGTTATTTTACTATTTCTTTCCTAAATTTTTTTTCTGATGCCAAATTTGGACATCATTAATGACGTCACAATAGCGGTCTAATGAGATGTAATTGCCATCAATTAACAGGTAATTTATCAACCTACTTCCCAGCCACGTTTTGTCAAATTTGATGCATTCTACTTTTGTCTAAGGCCTAGAACTCTCAGTTTCGAGGCTTCCGGGAGGAAAAGCCCTAGCAACCGACCATCGTGCTATTTTCTTTATTGATTTGATGTTCCCAACTCAAAAACAATCTACATAATGATTTATAGAAAAATTCGTCGATAAAAACTCGCGCGAGCCCATTACCTTAAATGAATATAAATTCGGACAAGAAACGAATAAAGTTGACCGTATCCATCTAACTATTTCCGGTCTCAAAACATGCCCAAAAGACGGGTTTTTAACGAGTTACCCGTCAAGAGCAGATATAACAGTCAAAACAAAACAAAACAAACTAACCTTTCTCTGAATTTGCATTAGTACGGATAATCTGGACGATCAATTGATCTCTGGCGGACATTGTACATGTGTCACCCCATGTAAGGGAATCCGGAATCCACGAAAAATCCGGAATCTAGCACTTGGAATCCGGAATCCACGAAAATTTTGATTTTGGAATCCGGAATCTAACACTTGGAATCCGGAATCCAGTCCTTCGAATCCGGAATCCAGTCCTTCGAATCCAGCCCTTGGAATCCAGAATCTGGCCATTTCAGTCTATAAGACAGCTCTAGGAACCCGGGATCCAGTCCTTGGAATCCAGAATCTGGCCATTTAAATCCATAAGACAGCTCTAGGAATCCGGGATCCAGTCCTTGGAATCTGGCCATTTAAATCCATGCATAACACAGCTCTATAGGAATCCGGAATCTTACATCATTCCGGAATCCCTCACATGGGGCGAATTGTAGAATGGAGTATCACTGAAAGGCTTATACACAGAAATGTAATTTGAAATATTTATGTTGTTATTTATGAACCGAATAACCGTTGACGCCTTCGTCCACTGGTTCTACGTTTGGCCTTTCTGTGATTGGATTGATTTATCTGCCAATCAGAATCGTGCTACTCGAAACGGAATGGTGGCATTCTGATTGGCGCCCCGAAACATCAATGCTCAATGGCAGGCATTCAGCCGTAAGCGGGCAGAGAATTAATCAGAGGATGATTATTTGCTTCTTCCTTTTCAGGCTGGATATCTGATGTTACTGGATCCTACCATCCTGCTTTCTACACCGCTGGTGGAATCGTGTTGATGTCTTGGTGTCTGACCCAGTTGACAAGATGCATCAAAACCAAAAGCAAAAGAGAAAACCTGACGACAGTGGAGGAAGAGGAACTTGTAGTATTTCAGAGAGAAACTGTTTTATAATAGCTGTCTATCAGTTCAGTTTATGATGACGATGTGAACAATTATATGATAGCCTCTGACTCCAGTCGTCTCGCTCGAAAAACAAAGGCAGGGACTTGTACTCGAAATGTGCAGGGCATCATGCTCATGAGAAGGGGGAGAGAAGCGAGACTTCAAAAGACTTATCCATTGCCTCTACCTCCTGCTCGTTCAACGCCATCTTGAATAAATTACATTGAAGAACAAAAATCACATCATGTTAAGTTCATCAAAACCGATGGCAGGTGCTAAAATATCGACTTAGCAAAGGATTTTAAAGAAAACTTCGCTTTATAATTACCTCTAACGACTTTTCGACTTCTTCTACCATCTCTGCTTTCTGGTTGGACGCCATCTTGAATAAATTTCAATAACGAAAAGCAAATTCTCTTTGAAATCTCCCGGCAAAGTGAACAAAACCGTTGAAGGTACTCAAATATCGACGAAGACAATCGATTCAAAGAAAAAAACGCTTAAAAATTGAGCTCTAACGACTTTTCGAATCTTTTCACAGCTTTTCGAGTGGGGATTTCCCAGTCTTCTCCTCCTCCTCTCTCTCCCCTTCTCTGGATCCTTTGCGATTTTTTCTTTTTACCCTTGACTCTTTGCACGCGCTTTCTTTGCGAGTTTTAGGAGACGACTGGGGACGAGTCAGTGATAGCCTTATAATGATGTAATTGTAAATCGAGATATCAGGCACATGCAGTAACACCGCACACTTTGGAGTGCATGCCTTGTTAAAGTATATATTATGTATGTGTTACATTTTTTCATTCAGTTAGTTAGTTAGTTCGTAAGTTGTATTGTCACAGTATTTTTATGCATGTGTAATTTCCATTGTTTATATTCATGTTTTGATATCTGTTGTAAAAGTATTGTTGTTAAATGCTTATATACGCCCATACGCCCTGAAATCAGTTCAGTTTTAGTTCAGGCTTCAAGACAGAACCAAGTGACTTCGTACTGATTTATTATCGTCTGGAAACTCACTCCAGAAAAGTGTGTCTTCTGTTAATCGTGGTAACCCATCCCTAAACGTAAAGAAGGAAAGCTAGCCCAAGTAGTGGTAGAGCGAGGACACTGAAATTTCAGTGATTTCAAAGAAAACTGGAATCTTCAGGAATCAGTTGGAGTCAGAATGAAGCCTCTGAGCAGTCGAGGCAAAAGCTAAAGAAGTCTCGAGAGCCGAAGAGTTCATTCACCGAAAAGCAAAGCAAAGAGAAAAGCAAAGCAAAGAATTGCAAGCAAATCAAAGGGTGATCCAACAGGCTATTGACAAACACCTGAGGCGTATGTATGAACTGTGCACGAATTGAACTCTGTATATTCAGTTGTAAGAAAAAAAATCTCTGTCTTGTAAAAAAAAAAAAAATAATTAATTAATTAAGCAGAAGTCCATAAGAATTGAAATCAAATTATTTTAAATATAGAATTAATTTAATCTAGAATTTGACATTGAATTAGTATCTTTAGGAAATTTCGTGATTTAGGAAAAATTTAAGAGTTTAAGTTAAGATAAGTTATTTAAGTTAAGATAAGTTATTTAAGTTAGGTTAAGTTATTTAAATTAAGCTTAGTTATTTAAAATTTTTATAAGTAGGAGTAAAGTTGTTTTTGATTAAAACACAAAGCAGAAAGTGTTGGTTGGTTGGGTTCGGTTGGGAAGCGACAAGGGGGGCCCCTCGGTGCTTCTACTGTCCTGTGGAGTTCCCCAGGCCTCCGTCCTTGGTCCCCTACTCTTCCTAATACATAAACGACTTTTATAAATTCTCTAGTGTCTCTAGTGTATTTGAATTTCATCTTTTTGCTGATGACTCAAATCTTTTTTATGCAAATAAGAACATGGATTGGAATCTCTTGAGTCTATAACAAATGACCAATTATTGCTCGTGCATTCTTGGCTTTGCACTCATAAACTTTGTCTTAACATAGATAAATCCAACTTCGTAATTTTCCATACTGCTCAAAAGAAATTGACTTATCATCCTCAAATTAAGACCAATAATGTACCTCTTAAACATGAATATCAAATTAAATACTTAGGTATAATGATGGATAGTAATCTCAATTGGAAACCTCATGTATCCCACATATGTCACAAGATTAAACGAAGCATAGGTCAGTCTATGGTATTGTAGCATGGGGCCATACTTATCAGTCTACACTAAATCCGCTGCTAATCTTACAAAAAAAATGTGTGCGTTTAATGACTTTTGCAAATTATAGTGCTTATTCTAATCCTATTTTTGATAAATTGAAAATCTTAAAACTTTCTGAATTGATTTTTTTCCATACGGCACTATTTATGTATGATTTCCATTTTAATAATCTTCCAGTTTCCTTTAAGTCATTCTTTTGCATGGTTAGTGAAAAGCACTCTTAGGCCAAGTTCAGACGTCGAACTTTTGCCGTGTCGAATCTAATAGTTGCATTTTGTAAATGAGAAGGGCGGCGTCTGAACCTATTGTATTTGACAGATTTGATTAAGTATTAAATTGAAAAATTCAGTTTAAATCAAATTTGTCAAATTCATTTCGTTCAGAAGCCGCACTTCTCATCTACAAAATGCAATTATTAGATTCGACGCGGCAAAAGTTCGACGTCTGAATTGGCTTGTAAATCTTCGTATTCTTTACCTAAAGCAAGAACAAATCATGGTAAATTTAACATTAAATTCTCTGGGGCTAAAACTTGGAACACAATCAGGATGAGTCTATGAAAAAATTAAACAGAAAGAATTTTCAAGAAAAACTAAAAGATCACTTACTCAGTAATTACTCTACATGATTCAAATTCATATTTATTTATCGTAAGAGTAAGTGTGTTGCTTTTATATAAAATTTCAAGTTTCATTTCGTTTCACCTTTTCAACCTTTTTTTCTAGTAGTTAATACTAGTAATTGTGTGATATTTGTATTAGCTTAAGAATATTTTATTATCAATAACTATATCGATATTTGACTTAATTCTATTTTCTATTTTCTTCTTTTCTTTCTCTCTTTGACCCAATTACATAAATTTGCATGCATGTAAATAACATATAAGCTATCTATCTCGATTAACTCTATGGTTATTACTCGTGCCCAGGCCTTTAGGCCGGGAACGAGTTATAAACTGCAAATGTTTTTTTTGTTTTTGTTTTTTTTCCTCTGTTCGTCCTGAGGGACCTCTGATTGGTTAAGAACGTAAAAACAATGCCCTTCATTCATCACCTTTGAGCGACAGCGAACGCAAGCCAGGAACTTTAGGAATGCAAGATGGCCGACTACAAAGAAAATAGCTTTCAGAGACAGGCTTTTCCTGCAGTAGAACAATGTAATTTGGAGCTTTTAACTCGAGATATACCTATATACTTATATGAGCATCAGAATGGGCTGTTATTTTGAGCTTCATCTCCAATACTTTGACCAAATATCGAACTCTAAATGGAGTACTTGAAAGCCGAGGCCCTCGCGATAACGACTATTTCCTATGAGCTGGAAAACTACGAATTTCTCATCCTACATGTTGCTAAACGAACATACATAGAAGCAAGTCAATTATATTCCTCATTCAAGCATTCAATAGATCTTGAGAGGTTTTTGTAGTAAATTTTAATTTAATATCGGAATGGCATGAAACTAGATTCCATTGACCTTGTATTTCGCGTTTGGTCACGTAACGTCTTTTATTCATATATATAACATCCGAAACACGAACGAAAAAATACACGATTTGTTATTGTGTCAAATATGCCGTTGTAGAAGTCTTAACAGCAAACAATTGAGATATATAGTGAAATAAGAAGTTGAATATAAAACTGGTATATTTTTGCATGTTGGAGATATCTAATACCTATGCATGATAATAGAAAGACAAAGGCACTAATAGCTGTTGACAGACAAACTGACTAATCAAGATATTTTTACTCGTGCCCAGGCCTCTAGGCCGGGAACGAGTTATAAAACGCGATTGTTTCTTTTTACTCGTGCCCAGGCCTCTAGGCCGGGAACGAGTTATAAAATGCAACTGTTTTTTTTTTTCCTGTGGTCGTCGACCGAAAGAGGCCTTTCTTGCGCAATCGGTCACGTGTTAAAGCTCCTGATTGGTTCAGAGCGCAAGAAACAATGCCCTTCATTCATCACCTTTGAGCGAGTGCGAACTCTTCGAAGGTCTTGGAAGTGAACGCCAGTCAGGAACTTTAGAGCCCAAAAAATAGCTTTCAGAGAGAGGCTTTTCCAGCAGTGAGACAATAGAAAATGGAGCTTTTAACTCGAGATATACCTAGACACTTATAAGAGCTTCAGAATGGGCTGTTATTTTGGGCTTGATCTCTAATACTTTGACCAAATATCGAACTCTCAATGGAGTACCGAAGCTGAAGCTCTCGCGACTGTTGGCAATTCTTTTGAGCTGGAGATCTACGAATTTCTCACGCTACATGTTGTTAAACGAACGCACATAGAGGCAAGTCAATTATATTTTTCATTCAAGCATTCAAGAGATCTTGAGAGGTTTTTGTATTGAATTTTAACAAAATTCTGGCCAGGCAATGTATTTATATATTTTCATGGAACCAAGGCTCTATTTAACCTGATTCGTTTGGTCATGTAATGGATAAAACATCTGAAACATGAACGAAAAACATATATACACGATTTTTAATTGGTTATTGTGTCAAAAACGTCGTTGTAGAAGTCTTTACAGCAAACAATTGAGATATAAAGTGAAATAAAAAGCCGAATAAACTGGTATATTTTTGCATGTTGGAGATATCTAATTAGTAATGCCCAGTGAAAAATAATGCCCCTCATTCATCACCTTTGAGCGCGTGCGAACTCGCCGTAGTGAAGGCAAGCCAGGAACTTTAGGAATGCAAGATGACAGACTTCAAAGAAAATAGTATTCAGGACAGGCTGTTCCAGGAGTAGAACAATGGAAAGTGAAGCTTTTAACTCGAGATATACCTATATACTTATAAGAGCTTCAGGATGGGCTGATATTTTGAGCTTCATCTCCAACACTTTGACGAAATAGTGAACTCTAAATGGAGTACTTCAAAGCAGGCCCTCGCGATAAAGACTATTTCCTATGAGCTGGAAATCTACGAATTTCTTATCCTACATGTTGCTACATAAATGTGTGTGTATATAGGTGTAGTAGAGACGACAGAGAGAATACAATCTCCAGTTTGCTAGGGCGATGTTTCTCACCGAGTTAACCAAAAATGTGAAAGTATGCCTTGTTGAAGGAAAAGCAGTGCGCGGCCGCAAGCGTAACTAGAACGTTTCGGAATCCAAGTTTCTCCCTATACTACATCATCCCACATCTTTTTTGTTACGAACCCATACAACTGAAAAGCGACTAATTGTTAAGTATACTTTGAGACGTATATTGAGGCAGTAACTAATACTCCAGATAGAATAAAAGGAGAGATTTAAAGTTAGAATTTTATTTATCATTTTGATCTAAAGCAATAGACAGTCGGGAGCCAGTCCGAGCACGGTTGTGACCTCAATAGTACAAGTCTGACCCGCTTATTATGTCTATGACAAGTGACCGTCAATTGCGTTTCACTACATAATGTCTAGTACGTGAGATTTTATATTCATAGCGATATTTTGCTGCACACACAGAGAGAAGTTTTCTTTTGTTTGTTCGGATAGGTTCTCCTTGCTGTTTGTGGGGCTACAACCATAAAAACAAATATCCTGAAGACGTAGGTTGTTTATGTAATTCGAGCTAAAGTGATCGTGGCCTCACCAAGAAACACGACACGACTTTGCCCTGAAGCGCTGAGACAAGCAATTAAAATTGCGATAAGAGAAAGTAAGCTGTCGTTTATCTAATGAAGGGTCGTTGGGGGATGTAGTAGGTAATTTAACTTTTCGCCTTCAAATGAAAACTCGTCAATTCAGTAAAATGTATTGTTTGGGCTTCCTGTGGTGATTTTGGTCAATCCACGAGCTACCTCCGCTCTTGGCGGTTTGATCTCTAGTGTCGTGTCTCTTATCTTCAGAGTAGTTGTCAATTAAGTTCCTGCTTACTAAACAGTTAGGATTCGTTTCCTTTTTCCTTGTATTACCTGAGTATTTGTGTAAGACATTTCCCCCTCATTATAACTCGTGGATTTGCAATCTACGAGTTAAGAATAGTTAGCGAGAGGCGCCATTGAGACTGAGTAATGTATACTTATCGTTTTTGATAAGATCCTTTCACGGCTAACAATGGCATGTTGTAAACCACGGACTGGACTGGACTGGACTGGACTGGACTCAGTCCGCGTTTTACAAATCAGTCCGCGATTTTCATAAAACACGGACTCAGTCCGCGTTTTACAAATCAGTCCGCGATTTTCATAAAACACGGACTCAGTCCGCGTTTTACAAATCAGTCTACGATTTTCATAAAACACGGACTCAATTCAGTTCGCGTTTTACAAATCAATCCGCGATTTTCGTAAAACACGGACTCAGTCCGCGTTGATCATAAAACACCGTAAATTTAAAAAAAATCAATTAGCATGGGGAGAGTTGTTCATTATTTGCATTTATTTATAAGACAGCCGGGAAATTCCTTGATGTGCACAAATTTAATTTAATTGGCAATGTACATTTGGTATTACTCAATCAATCCTAATGGATGTTGTGTCGAGTTATCTAGCAAAACCCGAAGCCATGCAATTGGGGATAGAATGCTTTGAAATTTTCTCTTGGCTCCCTATTCCCTCCAAATACTGTCCAGTGGTTTCTGGTGTTGATTCAACATAACTGATTGCCTCGGCTGGTAAATCCAAATCTAGAATTTAACTTGGCGGAATTTACTGTGTCTTACTGAACGGTTGCTGAAGGGGTCAAACCCTGGAGCAAGGTTAGTATATTCAGTATTCATTCCAATATCATTGATTTGAAGCCCCGGGTTTGAAGCATCCAAATGAAGGGCAACCTTTCAAACATGTCCAAAAAAAAAAACAAACCTGACCACCTATCGCTCCGACCACTGACAAAAGAGTACCCCTTCCCAAGGAGTTTATAAAGTTTATGTTATTGGCTTATAAGCGCAAGTAACGCTCACCAAGGGTGTTGCATGGAGTAGCGTTTATCAGAAATTTAGTTAATGTCAATGTTTTTTCCCATGCCTTTAAGATGATTTGCAAAAGTTCAATGTATACTACTGAATTATCAAAATAAAATGATTTTCTCTTGTTAGAATATACAAAGCTTTGAGACTGCATATAAGAAAATGAGAGAAAGCAGCTGAGTTCAGTAAATAGCGTAAAGAAATGAATTAAATAATGACTACTGACTAATTCTGATGGACTATATTTTCTTTTGTATTTTGAGGTTTGAAAAGTTTTCCCCGACCTTTGTAGGTAATCAGTTGTGACCTTTGGCGACCTCGGAGAATAATATCCTTGGGTTTCACGTACGAAACTGAAATAGACTTTGAATCAACACCAGAAACCACTGGACAGTATTTGGAAGCCAAGAGAAAATTTCAAAGCATTCTATCCCCAACTGCATGGCTTCGGGTTTTGCTAAATAACTCGACACAACATTCAATAGGATTGATTGAGTAATACCAAACACATTGCCAATTAGATTAAATTTGTGCACATCAAGGAATTTCCCGGCTGTCTTATAAATAAATGCAGATAATGAACAACTCTCCCCCATGCTAATGGGTTTTTTTTTAATTTTCTGTGTTTTATGAGCAACGCGGACTGATTTGTAAAACGCGGACTGAGTCCGTGTTTTATGAAAAACGCGGACTGATTTGTAAAACGCGGACTGAGTCCGTGTTTTATGAAAAACGCGGACTGATTTGTAAAACGCGGACTGAGTCCAGTCCAGTCCAGTCCAGTCCAGTCCGTGGTTTACAACATGCCGCTAAAAATTTATTTTATTCATATAAGCTCATATATAAAACATCCGAAACATGAACGAAAAAATACACGATTTGTTATTGTGTCAAATATGCCGTTGTAGAAGTCTTTACAGCAAACAATTGAGATATATAGTGAAATAAGAAGTTGAATATAAAACTGGTATATTTTTGCATGTTGGAGATATCTAATACCTATGCATGATAATAGAAAGACAAAGGCACTAATGGCTGTTGACAGACAAACTAACTAATCAAGATATTTTTTAGTTTAAGTTAGCCGATTCAAAAAAGGTCATTTGTTACGGTTAGCTATTTCCCGGAATGGTGAAGAATGCGTGAAACGGCTAGGGGAAGAGTACGAACGGAGCCGGTTATTGGAGCCTCTCTTAAAAAGGGCTCCAGGCATAGGCACGAGTGAACGCACGTGTGCGTCTAGTTCTTTTTCTTTCGTCGTCTCGAGAATGCAGCATTCTTGCGCAATCAGTGACGTGTGCACTCCTGATTGGTTAAGAACGTAAGAAACAATGCCCTTCATTCATCACCTCCGTAGTGAACGCCAGCGAGGAACTTTAGGAATGCAAGATGGCCGACTACAAAGAAAATAGCTTTCAGAGACAGGCTTTTCCTGCAGTAGCACAATGTAATTTGGAGCTTTTAACTCCAGGTATATCTTTATACTTATAAGAGCTTCAGAATGGGCTGTTAGTTTGAGCTTCATCTCCAATACTTTGACCAAATATCGAACTCTAAATGGAGTACTTGAAAGAGAACCCTCGCGATAAACATGGATAAACTGAGTATTTCCTATGAGCTGTGAATCTACGAATTTCTCATCCTACATGTTGCTAAACGAACATACGTAGAAGCAAGTCAATTGTATTCCTCATTCAAGCATTCAAGAGATCCTGAGAGGTTTTTGTACTGAATTTTAATACGGAATTCTAAAGCAGACCATTGCATGGAACGGATAGGTTCCATTGACCTTGTTGGTCACGTAACGTCTTTTATTGTTTAAAACATCCGAAACATGAACGAAAAAATTCACGATTTGTTATTGTGTTAAAAACGCCGTTGTAGAAGTCTTTACAGCAAACAATTGAGACACATAGTGAAATAAAAAGTTGAATAAACTGGTATATTCGCTGGTAATATTTTGCATGTCGACTAATAGCTGCTGACAGACAAATTGACTAATCAGATATTCTTTAAAAAGGTCAAAAAAGGTCTTTATTATGTTACGGTTAAGTGAAGAATGCGTGAAACGGCTCGGGGAAGAGTACGAACGGGGCTGGTCATTGAAGCCTCTCCTAAAAGGGGGCTTCCGGGGCACGAGTGAACGCACGTGTGCGTCTAGTTTAGTTTAAGTTAGCCGATTCAAAAAGGGTCATTTGTTACGGTTAGCTATTTCCCGGAATGGTGAAGAATGCGTGAAACGGCTAGGGGAAGAGTACGAACGGAGCCGGTCATTGGAGCCTCTCTTAAAAAGGGCTCCAGGGGCACGAGTGAACGCACGTGTGCGTCTAGTTATAGATAGCTTGTACCAATAAATCTGAATTTATCATTTATATTTAAACTAACATTGATACATTACATATATATCATATATATTATATTTATATTATTAACTTACAAATGTATTATAATGTAAATTCTGGTACGTTACAGAATAAAATCAATGTCAATGTCAATGCCAATGTCAATGTCAAAGAATCATGATTCTACTGAAAAAATAGAATCGAAGCGTGAACATGAAAGAGTGCGGGGATTCGTTCTCTTGCTTCACGTTCTCGTGAACTGACTGAATCCAGTAATCACGAAATGGTTTACTGCAGGTTTTGATTGTTACCTTTTTCCAAATACAGCTGTTCAAACCATTTTGGTTTACTCTGATTTTCGTGTCTGGTATTGTAATGTCATGCTGATCAAGTCTGATTCTGACTGAGTTGTAAGATGATCTCTTTCCAATGAACGACATAGCAGTGCACTGCTTTGCTCATGGCCAGTTCAGTTAACAAAATTAGATTGAGCAAAGATTTCTTAGCACGGTGAAGGGAGAATAATTTTAAAGACATTGAGTTATGATTTGATGGTTTCGCACGCGATGTGAATATGAACCAAGGTGAGTGCCTGAAAATCTGAAATTCATTACAAAGCACATGATTCGCTGGCTCTACCCACTGAGTAATGCATCCATTATTAATACATCATTTTGATTTTTCATTTCTTGGTCTGATTTGTAACTCATTTTGTCACTAGGTAACTGTACTTTTGTTGAAAATTGCTGTTCGCTTTTCACTGTGTTATTTTCACTGTATATCGATTGTTAAACTGCCATTTTCTTTCCTTTGACGAGCGAATTCAAATTAAAACTAAAGAGACTTTCCGCTGTTAAGCGGAAATACGGGCCCCAAAGTAAAGTAAAGTAAAGCGACCATATTTAACGTCGATAACTCGTAACAGTAATTCAACTGACAAACCTGAGGTCGACGGTGCGCTCATTTTACTCTCTTCTCTCTATCAGTGCTCCGTTTTAAGGGTATATAAAGCTAATTAAAGCTACACAGATTGGAAAGAAGTCGAAACAAGGATGTGAGGTCTGGCTAGGGATCGAACTCGGGACCTCTCGCACCGAAGGCCGCGCGCACTAATCAACTGTGTCATCCTTGCTCCCCAGAATTCAGCAAAAAGCATCAGAGGGCTATTGGGCTCTCCTTAACCGTTATAATAATAATAGTAATCGACTTTATTAATTGAGGGTTACATTACCGTCTAAACTGATACGATGAATGAGTGGCCCTCCTAAAAATAAAAATACATGGAGGATATTACACGGTAGCGCGAAGATATGAGTTCAGTATTTTCGAGTGATAAAACAATATTTTACGGCGAGCGCAGCATCTTCAAGCCAACGTGTAAATGTTCTTTTTATCATATGGAAAAACTGAGGCAAACTAAAATAAAAACATAAGTTTAATTTTAATTTCATTTCAATGCAAACATAGCAATATTCCTTACAAGAACGTGCATAAAAAGGATGCACAACGCTAAAACTGGATAAAACTACAAACAAATGTTCTTGACTTTAAAATGAAAACGAATCAAAAAATTCTTTTTACTGACTTTGGCTGTCTTCACTTGAAGATTTAATAATGATTCTTCTTCTTTTAACTTTGGATTCCGTTTCTGAATCTCCCGTTGCTCATTAATCCTGTTAGGCGTATCTTGTGTTGCCTTACTAACGTCTTGGGTCGTCTTGGTGTGGTTGTAACACACTGTTCACTATTTTTGTTACTAGCAGTTACATCAACAAAACACATCACGTAAAACTAATCACGGACACCTTATCATTTTTGCGGTCTAGTAAATGTTTGGGTTCACCCGTCTCGTACATGTCGTATTGATTACTAGATATTTTGTACAAAATTTACATCCATCTCTGCATGAGTCTGTACAAAGGTTTCTCATGTGGAGAGAAACTGGTTCTCGTATGTTTCACACAGTTTTGCATTCTTTTGTCCTGATTAGATAAGTCAACTTGTTTAAACAGAACTAAACAAAACTAGCAAGGACGACAGGCGGGAGGAGAAAAAGGTTGGGATTGGGGTGGGAGGGGGGGCATGAGGTCATAGGCAGTAGTACCTTAATTTGGACTGGGATCAATGAAACATTTTGAATTTTTATATACAGATATAGTAATAATATAGATTTATTGTAATGTAAACTGGCTGACTGAAACTCAGCAAAATTCTTTCAGACTTTGAAACTACAGTTCCAAAAACCGAAAAACCGGTTGTGTCGCACCATTAGGCCAGATTGCTCCGCCAGTGATATCAAGGAGGGACTGGGGGGGCATGAAAAGAAGATGTGACGGCGCTCTCTTTCTCTCGTCTTCCCTCTCCTTTGTTTCCTAAAGACAGGAAGGTGGAACCCCGTGGGGAGTAGACAGGGGGAGTAGACTAATTACTTTAATTTATCAATATCTGTTAATTATGTAATTTGTTTTCCTGCCGATAAAAACACGAACTTGGAAGAAGGATAAATAGTGACGTCAGATTTCAGTTGCACAATAAATGAATTCAGTAGCACTGTTCTCTCCAAAGGGAGAATTTAATCAGTCGATAATATTACTTATAACATGTCCAACAGAGAGCGCTAGCTGTCTGTGTAACTTTACTGAGTTCTTAAATGTCCTTTATTTATTCGTCCTCAACTTTATACAATTGCAGCTTCTCTTACAATTGTCCGTTACTTTAAAGAAGGGCCTTGTTCCTGGAAGCTCTAGTGTGGTGTGTCCTAAAACAGACGTAACTTTTCGAAGCGGTCCTTTTTACGTCGCTTCCACAATCTCCAGCGTGCTTCTACTTTTCTCTCTCTCCGCATCCGCGAGTTGCCGGGCTCCTAATATGCGCTTCCCCAACCCCCCAGGGACCGCTCATACTCACACTCTGTTACACCTGTTTGTGCAATTAACTAAAACCAAGCTTGCATTACATGGGCATTGTTTCACTTTTGAACTTTCTGTAACAATGTTTTTTGTTGCGGGAAATCATTGCAGGAGTTGTTGCAGAGACCTGATACACTCGGCAATTTCGCTCTTGCAAAAAGATCTCTAAAATTGGATTGTCAGCGCGACTTGCAGCGTGTATCACCGGCTTCACATACATTCCTGACCTGGACAAATACGGCTTAATGTTTCCTCATTCATTCAAAAGGAACATTAACACAATGGAAAAACAAAAAGATTTGACATGCAATCAAAAGTCCACATTTGTTGTTCTCCTCGAATCCAATAACCAAGGCACCCTTGACAGTAAGGTCTCCTGGTTTGTTTGCTTGTGTTCTTCCCTGTCTAACGTCATCATTTTGGGATGTTTGTTCTGTTATGCTGTTTTATTTCCAAAGATACTGGAGGAATTCCACGAAGGAAAAGCAAAAACAGGTACTTTTCTTTTATAACCGGGTTTCACAGGGAAAAATGTCAATTCCCAAATAGGGGTTTGCCTGGGTCTGTAAAACTGGGAATCCGTTCTATTTTACTTGGGACTAAATCTGTAATACCCAAACTTGTAAAATAGAACAAGGCCTATTCCGGGCCCTAAAATCACCTAAAATTGCCTAAAATCGCCCAAAATCGCTCTAAATCGCCTTAAGTTTTGAGCATCTTTGGGGATAATTTTGCTTAAATCGCCTAAGATCGCCTACAATCGCCCAAAATTACGGCGATTTTAGGGCCCGGAGTAGGCGCCTATTCGAAATTCCGGGCCCTATAACTGCCCAAAATCGCCTAAATTGATTTTAGGGCCCGGAGTAGGCCTAGAACAGATTCCCAGGGATTCCCCAGTTAGCTAGACCCAGGGAAGCTCCATGTTTGACCCAAGCTGGGAATTAACGTTTCTTTCCTGTGTTTATACTTCGATTGGTCAATATCGCGAAAAGTATTATCATTTCTAAATAAGTATGAGCGAGTAACCAATAGTTCTTAAAATGGCTCTTTAATGATAATACCGTAAAACGTACCAATAAACAAACAAACAAACAAGCTAGAAAATGTGCGCGCACAACTTGTTTTGTTTTGTTTTGTTTTTGAGGGGGAGGGGACGTTCCCTACATTCCCTTCCCTGACCCTCCTTAGCCTGCGTCGTGGCCCTAAAAGGAAAAAGGAAGGGAGAGTGCCGTCTCTCATTCCTCTCCCCCTTCCCTTTTTGGGGCCGCTACGCAGGTTAGTTCCTCTCCTCCTTCCCCAAAGGGAACTATGGCCAACTAAGAACACTGATGTTATTTTTCCTGCAGCTTTGGTAGCCTCAATAGGGCTGAGTGTCTACTGTTTTCTATCACCTGCGTCAGCGAAACTCTGCATTCGTTTTGGATGTAGGGTGGTCATGGTTGGCAGTGGATTGATATGCTCACTAGGACTTCTCGGGTCGTCATTTGCTGCAAATATTTACAATCTTTACTTCTCGTATGGCGTTGTGCTTGGATTCGCATCGTCAATGGTGTACAACGCAGGGTTTCAAGTTATTCCATTGTATTTTGACAAACATCGCTCTCTTGCCACGGCCATGGTATCATCGGGGCCAGGGACTGGTGTGCTTCTGATGAGCCCTGTAACGCAAATGCTTTTGCAACGTTTTGATTGGAGGAAAACTTTGACAGTACTGGGATCAATCAATATGATTCCCACGATCCTAGGATGGAGTATTACCAGGAAAAACAGACAAGAAAAACCATTAAAATCAACTCAGTCTTCAAATAATGGTTGCTGTAGTTTAATGGACTTGTCAGTATTTAAAGATCCTATGTTTTTGATCCTTTCCTTTTCAATGGTTGTTGCTGTCTTGGGTCACTACATGCCACCGATGCACTTGGTAATAATTCGCCTGTATTTCTATTTTCATCAATTATATTTCGACTTGTCTCCAATGAACCTTTGTTTAATCTTGTCATTCAACGAGAGAACCTCACGAGTCTTGTCACGCAACGAGAGGGCCTCACGTGATCTGCCCATGAGTCTAAACACTGCTTCCCATAAAACTGATTTCAAAACACGTCTCATCTGTAGAGAACAAAGGGTTGCTAAGCGCCGGTCTGTCACTTCTGTCGGCCCGATCTCCGGTTCTCCCGTACGGAGCAACGCATGTTATTTAAGCTTGTCAGTTCTCTTTCTTTGCTATAGCTTCGAGGGTTTTTTCCGGGTCCGATCTTCCGTTTTTCCAGCCTCGCAGCATCTATTTCTATTACTGTTTATTTATCAATTGCAGCTGAATAGTAATTGACTTCCCATAATGTATCTTTAAGTTGTCTATCACTTATCTCTTCCTTTTCTTCTACTCCATGTGTCCACAATGGCCGGCATAGCTCAATCTCCTTCCCTTATTGCTTCCTCTTCCGTTTTGCTCTCTCATTATGTGCGTCGCCCCCAAGTTACTGAAAGGATTACATATGAGTGTCTAACTTAGCTATTCCACCTTCTTTTTCAAATTTTTTTGTTGTTACTTTTTCCAGGCCAAATACGCTGAAGATGTTGGAATCCCAAGCCATCTAGCATCATGGATGTACATCACCATTGGCAGCACTTCACTAACCTCCAGACTTCTGATAGGAAAATTGTGTGACAGTGGGTGGATTCCACTAGTACGTATCTTTCAATGTGGAGCTCTTATTTTGGCCATCGCGAACTATTGTCTCCCTTTAGCCAACAACTTGACATTACTTTTAATGTATTCTGTATCACTTGGGGTTGGTGAAAGTGTGTACACAACACCAATGTACTGCTTAATTCTCCAGTCTTATGGTGGTATGGGTTTTGGATGGTTCGTCTTCGTTAATATGATTCCACTTTTTATGGGACCAACTCTTGCTGGTAAGTTCCTTCGTTGGGTTTGGTGTTCGGGTACTGCGCAGTATTCACTGATTGTCGATAGTCATTTCGATCTTTTTCTTCGATGTGAACGAATCCAAGCGCGCGGATCTTGATATTTTTACCGATGATATTTCAATCAGTAATGCCCATTTCCAAAATTTACAAATAGATTACATTTTTCCATGTGCCTGTTCTTTAAAAGATGCACAAATGACATCAAAATGTGGTGAGAACAAAAAAGTAGTTTAATTCACGGCACATTTTGACGTCTTTTGTCATCTATAGAGTAGACACACAGAAAAATGAAATCTATTCAATTTATATAAAATTTGCCGAAACATTTCAACCAATCAGAGCGCGCGTAAGATTCAATGACGTGGTCTATGAATATTCTTTATTATAAAATATTTGAGATATAACACGCGCGCTGATTGGCTGGCTACCATGTCTATATCATATGGCTCGCTCAAAAAACGTCGAAAATATTTTATAAAAGCAATATATAACGATCGCTCACTCTGGAAGATGTACGTAGAGCACTCGTAAAGCAAGAGAAACACTCGGCTACGCCTCGTGTTCTTAAGCTTTTCTCTTGCTCTACATCTTCCATCGTGTTTATATCACAATACTGAGACATGCGCGCGCATTTTATATTCCTTAAATAGCACAGGATTCTTGACCAATCATTGCTCACGTAATATACCAAATATTATATAACCCTTGATTAACTTAGTTTTATCAACTCCACAGGTTTTATTGCTGATGTAAGTGGTTCGTATCATCCTGCTTTCTACACTGCTGGTATCATCATGACATTGTCAGCTTGTATAGTTGAATTATCAAACTGCATCAAACCAAAAACTAAAGCAAAAAAACAATTTTACATCGGACGACAAGAATTAGTTGTAGTGCTAGAAAGAGAAACTGTCATCTAGGTGGCATCTTCATCACTGGAGCCTTCCACCAGTGGTGTCAAAGTGAGGGCATACCAGGCTATAAAGAAATGTCAATAGAAAAAAAAAGATTCGGGAAAACAAAACAAAACAAAAAACCGACAAAAAAAGAAACAATTAGTTGTAGTGCTAGAAATAGAAACTGTCATATAGTCGCCATCTTCATCATTGGTGTTCTCCACCATGCAGTAGTGCCAAAGTAAGGGCACATCGGGCTATTAAGTAAAAAAAGAAGCATTTAAGAATCAGATTATAGAATAAAGAGAATAATTTATTGTACATAGTACTAGAAAGAGAAACAGTTATCAAGTTGGGTTCTCCACCAATGGTGCTAGAGGAAGGAAGTGCTATTAAGTAAAAAGAGAAGTTATCAAGTTGGGTTCTCCACCGATGGTGCTAGAGGAAGGAAGTGCTATTAAGTAAAAAGAGAAGTATTTAAGAATCAGATAAAGAATAAAGAGAAGAATTAGTTGTAGTGCGCATGCTAGAAAGAGAAACTGTCATCTAGTTGGGTTCTCCACCAATGGTGCCAATGTAAGAAGGAATTTCGGGCTATAAGGAAACTCATATCTCAGTATTATAAACTCATATAAACTCATATCTCAGTATTATACTAGTCAGTTTCGCAATACCTAAGTGCTATGTTTTGTAATTTCCAGCTGTCAGGCTACAGACTATAAACGCACTGTAGGTCTTGTGCATAGGGAATAATTAATCTTTACATCAGCTTATAATTAGGGGTATATGATTCTTAAAGTCCATGTAGCATGTAATTTTTTACAATTTAGAATAAAATTAAAGTTTAAGATGTAGAAAACATATTTTCGCAAGTCTGAATCGCAAATTATGACGTTACGTGAGTTTTTTCCCGCCGAAAGAGGTCGAAAAACGTATATTTGGGCTTCCTGTTGAAAAATTTCCGAGGCTCACTATGCTCTAACCCTACTTGTATAATGGACGTAAAAGATCCTGTTTTACTGTTCGCAAAGAGTAGGGGATTGTCGCCCGGTACAACAGTCTCTCCTTACTACTAACAAACTCTAAGCGCATTTGATTATATATATGGATATTTGCGCTATACAAATGCTAAAATTTCAGTTTTTTCTATGATTTATACTAATGAAAAGAAGCATTGCAACTTGCTCACTTTTTCATTGCTCTCGCTTTTCCTTGATTTCGATTTTGTTATCATAAGTTTAGTAGCAATCTGTACCTTATGGTATGCAATATCGACGGTTTATTTTAGAGTGCATTTCATATGTCTGTGAAATATGATCAAAGTTATCTTGTCAACCAACCAACCAACATACACTAAGCAAGCAAGCAAGCAAGCAAGCATTTAAGCAAGCAAGCAAGCAAGCAAGCAAGCAAGCAAGCAAGCACTTTATTAAAGTGTCAATGACTTCTAGCTGGCCACAAGTAGCCTACTAATTGGGGACACCAATAGGAATTTATAATTAGTTAGTTTTTCGTAAACAGATCAATCAACTCAGTGAGTTTACTTATAGAGGGATTTCATGGCAGCCATGTTTGTTGGTAAGTACAATAGAAAGTTTTTGAATTAGAAAAGATTTTATTTCTTTTGGGAAAAAAAGCTCTATTATCTGGACCACAAACATGGCTGCCATAAAATCCCTCTATTGTTTTGCTTATTAGCTTAAGCGCTTTGTAACTATAAATTCAGAGCACATCTATAGCCTGTAGTTCAGTAGAGTTGAGTTGTAAGTTGCAAGCTATGCGTTAACTACAATAAAGATCCCAAAGGTACTTCTAAATCATTTTATTAATGAACTATCTCAAGTACTTTTTGAACAATTTTGTTTGGACTGAACAAACAAACAAACAAACAAACAAAAACAGAAACATCAGTTTAATTACAACGCGTACAAGGAGCGACATTGAGTTGTTTTGAATTAATTAGCTGTATTTCTTATTTGACTAAACTACTAAAATGTTTTAAGATGTAGAAAAAAAGCAAATACCTTTTAAGCATAAGTTAACTGGTTTGAAAAATTAGAAAGAGCTTTTGGCCAGACAATGTTTAGTATGGAAATTAAATTCCGACTATGACAATAACTATATATCAATTAATTGTGCTTGACTCTCATTAGAATATCACGAAAATGAGGGCATGCAATTGAGTGCAAAGGCCGTTATTTTGGCTGATGTGAAAAATGTATATCTCCGAAAATTCGTTGAAATAATAATTCTGGTACTGATCATGAGATCAAACAACAATAGACATTGTAGGGATGTTATGTCTTTTCTATCAATGAAATTTCAAGGCTCTGTTGACCATGCATGCAAAATGTAAAAATAACAATAACATCAAGACTCCAAGCTGTTTTGGAAAGCATGCTAAATTAATGCTAAAGAAAACCACGGCCAAACCAAACCATGATAAACTAACTGATGTATTCTACCAGTTTAGACAAAACTGCTTTGAGTCGGTTGGTACTCGGCAAGACTACCAGGTTTAGAAATATTCCTGTCAGTTCAGACATAACCAATGAAAAAATTAAGCCGGTTTTGTCGAACCAGTTTGAAACCGGTTTTTTATCCAATTACAAAGCTTTAAATTTGGAATAATACCTTGCTCACAATATTCTTCTGGATTTTAAGGTTGGTTATTTTAATTCTCATTTGTTGTTGTTTTATATTAATTAGATGTACAGTAGCTACCACCTTACAATATCGGTATGACTGATGACAATATGTGATGTATATAGATTATGTGGATAACTAGCAGAAACTATAGCAATAATAATATGGAAGTAACACTACATGAAGACAGCCATAATTAAAGACGGCAATGCTTCCAAAACCTTAAGAGTGCCGCCGCTGCTGGGAGTCTTGTTGGCTTGACTGTTTCAAATAGTCAAGTTTTGCCAACTGACTCAATTCAGAAGTGAGTTAGTTCGTGGTGTTCTGCTACTCAATAGAAGCATTTAAACAAGCGAAACTTTCCAGGGCTTGGGCACCCCAGAGCCTGTTCACAGGCTATCCGTCCACACTTCAACAATATATTTCTTTTCCTTAAATAAGAAAATATCGTTTCGGTGTGGAAACGAAAAATGATAAAAAAATGTCAAATGTATATTTGGAGTGTTACGCACTATTGCACGGGCCACATATGCTAATTAGTGGCACGATTGGTGAGAAGTGGTTGTCGTAGAGTGCATATTTCCTAGATATTTCCTACCATAGGCAATTACATTTTCCTAGATATTTCCTACCTTTTCATTTTCTTGTGATAGGAAATATGTAGTCAATACAATTTCCTATGATACGAATATCTAGGAAATAATTATGTAGGAAAAATTATTTTCCTACATTTTGTCCAGTTCTGAAAATGAAATTTCCTACCTATATATTTCAGTCCTATCATAGGAAACGAGCAAAAATTTCCAGTGTACGGCGCTATGTACATGGCTCCAGGATGTCCAAAATTTAGCTAGGCGTTTGATTTTTCGTACAGATTGCGTAGTAGTTCTGCATGTGTGTTAACAAAACGCCGTAAGGTGGCCCGTACCTATTGATTTGTTTGTCAGACAGAATTTTTAATCGCGTATTTTTACATCAAAACCTTGTCTGATTTTTAAGAAATTTGCAGCCATTTGTCTACAAGCCTTGAAATTTGTACCGGTAATTATTTTTCTGCGAGTTAGATCAAATAATTTGAGATATCAGACGATTTTGAAAAGTAGCTTTTTTGAGAAAAATTGGTCATAAATCCAAAATTCCAAGGTGAATTTTTTTCCTATTTCGTTAATCAAGTATAAAGGCATAGAGGACTACATACAACATGTATCGCGCCAATTTAATCCTTAGAAGTTGCGATACAAAATTTGCGCTGCCTGTTACGACGCAAGATTATGTAGTCAAAACTACCGCCAATATCTCAACAAAATTTCAAAAACAGCGAGAACCATATCTGCTATAAGAAAGACAAATACCTATTGTAACTTGTAAACAAAATTTGGAGAGATGAGAGGCTAAACGGCACCAATGTTATCCTCAAGCAAACTTGGGGATTAATTTTTGTGACCTTGAAGTAAACCTTGTGAATTTGTATTCCTTCGACTTCTACAAATTCTGTCGAATTATTTCCTGAAATTTTCGAGGTATGGGATAGAACAAGATGTTAAAATGCCTGTTGCCAAGTGTCGTTGTCTTAATTTGCTGCACTAGGTATAATCCAGTAAGCTTCAAAAGTAAGCAACTACATCGAGTCGACGTTTGAGCTGCCAAGGTAAAACCCTCATGGTTTGTTAATTTATTCAAAACAACACTTTACTATCTGTTGCAAATTAAATTCCGCACGGGATCTAGACTTTTGGGAACAAGGACAGTAGTTCTCTGAATACAATTAATTGCTTCTGAGAATTTAAACGCTCTACCGACAACATGAACGCCCAACCATCGAAATTTGTTTGTATCTCTTGGATAACTGTAAGTGTTTTCATACAAAATTTCGTTTTTTGAAAATTCGTATCTCCTTGAGTTTTCAACTGATATCCTTCAAACTTCACAGTTTTACTGATTTTGATATGTTCTTTCCAGCTATGGTAATTGTTTTTAAGTTTGGGAACTTTTGGGAATTACATGAAAAAGCCGTTAGTATGAAATGACTGTAGCAATACACAAAATACGTCAATTACGCGATAAGATTGCAGAATACGTCTTGGTAACAGTCATATTCGGATTCAGCATGAAAAATTAGTTTAGAATAGTTATGTTACCAGCCTCTATCCCAAAATGCCTCCAGGTGTCTGATTTTTCGAAAATACGCCTTGTCTATTGTACAATCCGGCTTAAACTCCCTAATGTAGGTAGTACCGAGTGTAAGTGCAAGCAGAAGAATAGCCACTAAGTGGATCTGTTGTAGAAAATTATTTGTTTGTTGGTACGTACATTTACTTGTAATAAAAATGCGTTGCTTTTTTATTACAAAAACAATTCTTCGAAATCGGAAAACTCTAATTATGTCTATAATAAGACGCATCTTATATTCGCTCGTATACACCTATTTCAAAAAAGGTTGTCCTACGAGAGTTCTCAAGCCTACGTGACAAGACCGAAAAGGACTATGGGTATTAGGTAAAAAATCACTCTTTTTCATTTTGGTCTTGATTTTAGCTTCAGCAAGTGAAATTCTTTAGTGTTTAAGGTCAGGGCAAGCTATTGTGAGGTGTCGTATGGCTGATTTATGTGGTTTTATCACCAAGAGAAAATGAGATAAGAAAAGGAATGCCCCGCAATGGTTGTGTAACAATCATAAGCAACGTTTGATGCCGTGATTTTCAACTCGATTTATTCAAGGAAACCAACATCCGAGGATAGGTACGTGGCACAGTCCTCCTATCAAAACCTCTTAATAACTTGAAAGCTTCTCAGTTGCTTGCTTTAGAATCAGTCATTAGGGCACCAAGTTGGTGTCTTGTGTCTGAGCTTTGAGTTAAAAGAATCATGATTCTACTGAAAATAGAATCGAAGCGTGATCATGAAAGAGTGCAGGGATTCTTTCTCTTGCTTCACGTTCTCGTGAACTGACTGAATCCAGTAATCACGAAATGGTTTACTGCAGGTTTTATAGCTAATTGCACAAACCTTGACGCTTTCAAAGCATAGAAGCTGAGACCGAAAGGAACACTGGGAAATTTGTTTATTAGATGATTTTAAAGAAGCGCGTGGACGTGGACGTTTCAAACAGTGACCGAGATAAATTCTTGTAATTTCCACTACGATTATGTAGCAAATTCACAGATAAAACATATGAATATCTGTATATTATTAGTGTACCCAGAAGTCATTTCGGTCTCAGCTTCTAGGTTCAATGATTTTGAAAGGGCCAATGTTTGTTCAAATAGCTATACATGGTTCTATTAGCACGTTCTAAAAAAATAATTGTCCATGGTTTTATGGTTCTTATTCTTACTGCGGTTTTCGGTATTCTGCGAACTCTGACTTTCAAACGTGAACCGCTAATTTGCGTTTTTGCTAGCTTCTGTCAATCAAAAGTAAAAATCACTAATAAAAAGAACTATTAATACCAAAATGATAGTATAGCTAATATATATTGTCTAAAGATCTAACTTGGTCATTTGGTAGGATTTTAAGAACTTTTAGTATTAATTTTTTGATGTTTTGTTGAGTTGGGCGGACTGTTTAAAGGTCAGAGTTCGCAGAATATCGAAAACCGTAGTAATCAGGTAACACATTTGTTGATTTTCTCATTTGACGAAGGTTTCGTTTTATTTTTTCGTTTGGTGAAGGTTTCTAGTTCATCAGTTCTTTCTCGTTTCAATTTTAGGGAATCCTTTATATTGTCAGTTCTTAACCTCTGATGTAGTTCTTTTAAAAATAAATAAATTAATAAAGAAATAAATTACTTAATTAATAACTGATATATTTTTCATGTTTTTGGAAGACACTGTGAAAATGGACAAAGAAAGCGAGAGAGAGTTGGACCCTCTGGGGCTACATGATAGTGACTCCATGGATACTAAAGTGTCCTGGTTTGTTTGTGCATGCTCAACTTTGTCCAACGTGATTATTCTTGGATGTCTGTACACTTATGCCATCATATTTCCGAAGATACTGGCTGAATTTCAAGAAGGAAAGGCTAAAACAGGTAATACATGCACCACTGATTTTAAACTGTATCCCGGGGGACACTCGAATGGACAAATAAATAAGGAAAGCAAAAAGAAAACTGATCAGAGAATTTAGATATAACGAATGAATATTTTCTGTTTTAACAGCAATGGTGGCATCCTTAGGCATGTCCCTCTTCTTATTATTGTGTCCTGTCGCTGCGAAATTGTCCTTGCGCTTTGGCAGCAGGGTAGTCATGGTTGGCAGTGGACTCACATCCGCACTGGGTCTTCTAGGATCGTCGTTCGCGCCAAAATTGTACGTTCTTTACGTGTCATTCGGTGTTATGGTGGGAACTGCATCTTCTTTAGTCTACATGGCAGCCTTTCAAATCATTCCATTGTACTTTGTTAAACACAGAGACCTCGCCACATCTATAGCAGGAGTGGGACCTGGTGCTGGTGTCCTGGTGATGAGTTCTGTTATACAAACACTTTTGAAGCAATTTGATTGGAGGGACACATTCCTGTTTTTAGCTGGCATTAACTTGTTACCCAGCTTGCTGGGCTGCAGCATAACGAGAAAGAACAATCAGACTGTGAACGACAACAAAGAAACACTAGTGACATCACACGAACGATCTAAAGGCGGATGCTGTAGACTTCTACGACTGTTGGATTTCTCAGCGTTTAAAGATCCTGTTTTTGTATTAATGTCATTATCAGGCTCAATGACTCTTCTCGGATTAGCTATTCCTTACGTCCATCTAGTAAGTGCTTTACTTTCTCACTATTAGACAATCACCCTCGTGTATAGCTAAATTAGCTATAAATGAACAGTTAAAGGGCGTGGAAGCTATAGCTCATCGTACCATTTAAAGATCAAAATCAGCGATGTGGTACCTTTTAGAGTAGTGTAGCAGCAACTCGTAAGATCTTTTGTGGTTGGAGAAACAAAACAATACATTTGATTGTCAACTCGTTCTATTGTTTTATTTTCTATTGTTTTACAGTGAGGGTATCAATCCAATAGGATTAGATCTTACGAGAGCTGCTACACCACCCACCTTTTATCTCAAGTTTTACTGGACTACCAGAGACTAAGCTGGTACCTTACCGGGGTATTTTCTAGTATAAAATACGAACCCCAAGATAAGAATTACAACTACAACATCAATGATTTGACTTTTGTTACTTATACCACTCTTCGATAAAGGAATTTACATGTTTGAGATTTGTTCAATCATTTGTTTTTGAGTTGGTACCTTTTACCGGTGACAATCATTTTGCCTAGCTCAATTCGACAAGACTAGGCACATTTTAGGGTCATTTTCAAAATTTCCGACAAGCATCCCTACCCCTCTCTATATAGGCGTCCTCCTACGGGATTAATGGTTAGGGCTATAAAGCCATAATTGGTTGGCATGACTGCCTAGTGGTGAGAGCGCTGGCCTTTAATATTCATCGCTGTAGTGCTGGTTTCCGGCACAGTTCGGGCGACGGATCATATGTGAACTGGACAGGTGTGTTGTGTGGCTACCACTCATGCCACGAGGGTTTTCTTCGGGTACGCCGGTTTCTTTTCCTCCCCAAAAATCGAAGCAATTAATGTAGAGGTAGTGAGGGCCAGTGAGTGTGATCATGAGTGCCAGAAGAAAAACCACTTCTGACCGCTGCGTTGATCTGCTGAAAAGATCATCATTTTTATTTGATTATTAAACTTATTTATTTTATAATTGTCGGCCTAAAGCCAAGAGTATCTCGAGAAAAAGTTTAAGAGTAGGACGAAGAAAAAAAATGGCTTTGAATCTTAAGTGGGATGTATTATTTACGTTGGGTTACGTAGTATATCAAGAAGGTACTGAAAGAGTCCTTATTTTACGTCGGTACCTCGTAATAGTCACAGATTGACTAATAAACTTGAGGCCGACCGTACGCTCATTTTATCTCCATCAGTGCTCCGTTTCACTGGTATTTAAAGCTAATTAATGCTACACGGAAAGGAAAGAAGTCAAAACAAGGATGTGAGGTACGGTCACTGGGAATCGAACTTTGGACCCCTCGCACCGAAAGCCGCGCACTAATCAACTCTACCATCCTTTAAAGAAGTGCAATTTTTAAATGATAAGGGTAATATGATTGATTCGCTTGATGTCGAAGCATGTCATTTTTCCCTTTGCATTCCATAAGATTACGTAAATTTAGTACTTATATATTCTGTACCTTGTTTTTTTTACAGGCAAAACACGCTTTGGAAATTGGTGTTCCAGATCATTCATCTTCCTGGGTGATTTTTACTATTGGTACTTCCTCAATGGTTGCTAGGATATTATCTGGAATGTTGTGTAACACTGGATGGATCTCATATTTGCGTTTCTACCAGTTTGCAGTGTTAATGTTTGCATTGGATAACTTCTTGGCTCCAGTAGCAACCACCTTTACCTCTCTTATTGCGTATTCCGTAGCGTTTGGCGTTTGTGACGGCATGTATGCAGTGCCGCTCGTTTGTATGATGTTGAATTCGTATGGTTCGTCTGGATTAGGATGGATCTGCTTTTTTCAAGGATTCAGTTGTTTTGTTAGTCCAGTGCTTGCTGGTGAGTTGTCGTATTAGTATAGGAAATCGCACGATCTTGAGTACAATTCGGAATTAATAGGTACGAGTAATGTTTTGAAAGTTCTCAAAATAGGACGAGCCTTTAGGCGAGTCCTATTTGAGAGTTTTCAAAACATTACGAGTAACTATTAATTCTGAATTGTACGAGAAGATCGTGCGATTTTTTATTTATAATACACTATCGTTGCCATAGCGACTTAATAGGTACTCTTAATAGGTACTCCTCTCGTCCAATCAGAATCGAGTAATTTTGTATAGTGTATTATAATATACCTAATTCTATACCATTCTTACTGTAAATTAAAGGGAGGAACAAAGTTGAGCATTATGTATCCGTCTAACTATTTCTCAAAACACGTCCAGAATACGGTTTTTTCAACGAGTTACCCGTCAAGAGTAACTACATCAGTACGGATGATCATATCGGGCCGGGACGATCAATTCGTCTTTGGCGGCCATTGTGTCGCCCCATAGTAAGGGAATCCGGAATCCGGCATCCATGAGAAATTTGATTTTGAAATCCGAACTCTAGCACTTTGAATCTGGAATCCAGTCCTTCGAATCCGGAATCCAGCCCTTGGAATCCAGAATCGGGACATTTGAATCCATATGACAGCTTTAGGAATCCGGAATCTTGCATCATTCCGGATTCCCTTACATGCATGGCATGGGGAAATTATGGAATGGAGTATCACCGACTAAAAGGCTCCTACACAGAAATGTAATTTGAAATATTTATTTTGTTTATTAACCGAATAACCGTTGACGCCTTCGTCCACTAGTTCTATGTTTGGCCTTTCTGTGATTGGATTGATTTATCTGTCAATCAGAATCGTGCTACTCGAAACGGTATGGTAGCATTCTGATTTGCCGAAACATCAATGCTCAATGGCAGGCATTCAGCCGTAAGCGGGCAGAGAATTAATCAGAGGATGATTTGCTTCTTCCTTTTCAGGCTGGATATCTGATGTTACTGGGTCCTACCATCCTGCTTTCTACACCGCTGGTGGAATCCTGTTGATGTCTTGGTGTTTGACCCTGTTGACAAAATGCATCAAAACCAAAAACAAAAAAGAAAACCAGTTGAAGATATTGGAAGAAGAAGAACTTGAAGTATTTCAGAGAGAAACTGTTTTATAAATAATAGCCTTTCAGTTTCATAGTCTTTCAGTTAGGTTTTTGATGACATGCTAACAATTATATGATAGCCTAATAATGATGTCATTGTAAATCCAGATATCATGCAGGCACAGTAACACCGCGCGCACACTTTGGAGTGCATGCGTTGTTAAAGTATATATGTACAATGTACTATGTACTGCATATACACCTATTTCAAAAAAGGTTGTCACCGCTAAGAGCGATAGGCGATAGGTAATAGGTCATTCCAAGACCGCAAAGCACTATTGATTTCTAATTGATTTACATATGAATAGGCAAATATTTGATGGAAGAGTGTAAAGAAAGATTTAGGATGGCTTAATTAAGAAACCAATAGTGCTTTGCGGTCTTGGAATGACCTATTACCTATCGCCTATCGCTCTTAGCGGTGACAACCTTTTTTGAAATAGGTGTATACATTCATTTAACACCCGTCAATGTTCAGCCTTCGACTAAACGCATGTAACACGGCTGCTGTTGCCTGCTGTTGCCCTCGGAATATTTGAAACACTGGTACTGTTGTCGTGTGAACGCATGATAGATGCCGGGAGATCTGATTAACGCATGGAATTCACCAGGAGAAAATGAGATAACAAAAGAAACGCCCCGCAATCTTATGGTTGTGTAACAATCATAAGCAACGTTTGATGCCGTGATTTTTAACTCGATTTATATTCAAGGAAACCAACATCCGAGGATAGGTACGTGGCACAGTCCTCCTAGCAAAACCTCTTAATAACTTGAAAGCTTCTCAGTTGCTTGCTTTATAGAATCAGTCATTAGGGCACCAAGTTGGTGTCGCGTGAGCTTTGAGTTCAAAGAATCATGATTCTAAAAATAGAATCGAAGCGTGATCATGAAAGAATGCGGGGATTCTTTCTCTTGCCTCACGTTCTCGTGAACTGACTGAATCCAATAATCACAGAATGGTTTACTGAAGGTTTTCAATGTTACCTACAGCTGTTCAAACCAATTGCTCTGATTTTCGTGTCTGGTATACTGTGTAATGTCATACTGATCAAGTCTGATTCTGACTGAGTTGTAATTATATAAGTCGATCCGGCATAGCAGTGCACTGCTTTGCTCATCGCCAGCTCAGTTAACAAAATTAGATTAAACAAAGATTTTTTAGCACGGTGAAGGGAGAATAATATTAAAGACATTGAGTTATGATTCGATGGTTTCGCACGCGATGTGAATATGAACCAAGGTGAGTGCCTGTATATCTGAAATTCATTACAAAGCACATGATTCGCTGGCTCTACCTACTGAGTAATGTATCCATTATTAATATATCATTTTGATCATGATTTCTCATTTCTTGGTCTGATTTGCAACTCATTTTGTCACTAGGTAACCGTACTTTTGTTGAAAATTGCTGTTCGCTTTTCACTGTGTTGTATATCGATCGTTAATTAAGCTGCCATTTTCTTTCCTTTGACTGAGCGAAAACTAAAAAGACTCTCCGCTGTTAAGCGGAAATACGGGCACCACAATACAGCAAAAAAGCATCAGAGGGTCATTGGGCTCTCCTTAACCGTTATAATAATAATAGTAATCGACTGTATTGAGTGAGGGTTACATTACCGTCTAAACTCAGATAAATGAATGGCCCTCCTAAAATACATAGAGGATATAACACGGTGGCGCGAAGATATGAATTTTATTTTCGAGCAGTGGCGAAAACAATATTTTAGGAGCGAGCGCAACGTCTTCAAGCCAACGTGTGATGTTCTTTTTATTATATGGACAAACTGAGGCAAACTAATATAAAAACATAAGTTTAATTTTCATTTCATTTCAATGGAAACATAGCAATATCCTTACACGTACGTGCATAAAATGTTTGCACAACACTAAAACTGGATAAAACTACAGACAAATGTTCTTGACTTTAAAATGAAAACGAATCAAAAAAGTTTTTTTACTGACTTTGGCTGTCTTCACCTGAAGATTTCAAACAATGATTCTTCTTCTTTTAACTTTGGATTTCGTTTCTGAATCTCCCGTTGCTCATTTATCGCTGCCCGATATTCCCTGAAGATCCGAAGATCATATTCGGTTTTCTTTACAGCATTTTCGTTTTCATTTTCTTTTGAAAACTTCACCAAATTGTCGTCTGAAACCTCTACGAAAACCCGAGGAGCCGCCATTTTTTGCAGGAACAAGCGACAAGAAACTGGCGGGAAACATCCGGGTCATTTGGTACATAACTTTTTCATATCTTCACTAGTGAAAATATGGAAAATACGAGTGTTTTAGTTTCCGGTACAACACTATTATCCAAATAATAAAATGAGATATTAAGTAGCTTGGCAGAAGCGAAGTGTCTTGGCGTCCTCTATATGCTAACCGTTTGGCCAACAGAAAGTGAAGTGCTGCGAGCTCTTCAATTAAGTACTGTATACTGTATTATTTAAAATACTTTCAAACAAATTGACTAGTGCTTGATACAGTAACACAGGTTTTAAGAAATATCTGAAATATACATTCAAGTATAGAGTTTATTCAAATTTATTACTTTTCTAAACAATCACAAACAGCCAGCATTGATTATATAACTAAAAACTGATTAAAGTTTGTTTAGAAAAATATGTGAATCGTAACTTGTGGTGGCTCAAGCTGATACTTGATAAATATCTGATACATAACATTGTGATGTATTACAGAGAATCCGACAAAGAATCGTTGTTTTGGTTCCGGTATCTATTCATGTGCATAAATATCTGTGGATTTAACTGAACTAGTGAGAGTAGTCTGTGTGAATAAAGCAAACTATTCGATTTACCAGAAATTTTAGCAATATCATGTGGCTGTCTGTGAGATTTCATCTCTTCAAGAACGTCCGAATACAACTTAGTAATCCTCTTGTAGCCTGAATTCCGAACTACGACAAGCTTAGCTTGATGCGAGCACACAAAAGTGATGAAAACTAGCTCCTAAAAGGAACATTTCCTTCCCCTAGAAATATCACTTAGCATTTCATGACCTTGAAGTATACTTTCAGAAACATAAACCACTCGATGACAGTTACACTTTGAATAACAATGGTTCACCCCGGAAAGAGCTGAATCTTACTCATGTCGCCACACTGTCTCTGTGGATTCACTGTGAATTATATTCATGCATATTTCGATGACGTCAAAAATCATCATTCATTCTGCCAACCAAAAAGTCGAGTTCACTGGTCTGTAATCATGCCGCGCATGACACACAGGAATCCTGCTGTTTGCAGCAATAACAAAGGCTTTCGGAATATAGAAATTACCTGTAGTAGCCTCTAATCAGTACAGCTTGAGGCGAACTTCATTTATTCCGTAATTTTTTTCTGATCTATCAATTATTCTTGGGAGCGGAACGTATTCACCTCGTGCCCGGAGGGGGAACTCAATTATAAAAGGATCGGGTATGCTCGTCGGGAATATTCGGAAATACCCCTAAAAGATACCGGACGTCTTTTAAAAATGGCGTGACTGGACGATTTTTAATCCCTAAGAGATACCAGCGATATTAAAACAACAAGTTAATGAACATTATGATGATGAACATAAAATTGAACAGTACGTCGACACGCTTTTGTTGGGCAAATTTCTTCTATTTGAAAACAAGATAATAAGCAATGGGATGTATTGATACCCTAAAAGATACCAGGAAATGCTAAAACTCTAAACTTCATTGTTAACGCCCTAAAAGATACCAAATCGCTGGTTTTTACCCCTAAGAGATACGACGAGCACACCCGGTCCTTTTACAATGGAGTCACCCCCATCCCCCCCCCCCCCCCCCCCCCCCCCTCCCTCCCCGGACCTCGTGCAAATCAAATCAAAGTTGTTCTTTTCCCACTTCAAAGGATACTAATTGATTCTTCAATTAATTGGAAGGTGAAGTACATCTCATCGAAATATAACAGAACAGCGAGGTTGGGGAGTCAGAGTATTCAGAGCCACATGGTGACGCCATTGCTATGGATACTAAAGCCTCCTGGTTTGTTTGTGCATGCTCAACTTTGTCCAACGTGATTATTCTTGGATGTCTGTACACTTATGCCATCATATTTCCGAAGATACTAGCTGAATTTCAAGAAGGAAAGGCTAAAACAGGTGATACATGCATGTACTGCTGATTTTAAACTGTCTGCTGTGTTCTATAAATGAACAGTTCCATTTCTACAATGTGTGATGTGTCTGCTTCGGTCTCTTTTAGTTCAGATGCAAATTTATCTATAAATAAAATATCTATGATAATCTGTGCACTAATAGACGTGCGACACCAAACTATTTCAATAAATTATTTTTCATTTTTGGGTGGCATGGTTGGCCGAGTGGTGAGAGCACGGGCCTTTCGCCGCTGTGGTCCGGCTCGGGCATCGGATCCAGCCTGTGACGTCACCTTTTGAAACGAGAAACGGGATAGCCTGGGGACTAGGCTGCATCAGATCATATGTGAATTGAGTTGGTTTGATGTGTTGTTCTCTACTATACCACGAGGGTTTTCTCAGGGTTCTCCAGTTTTTCCTCTCTCAGCAAAAATAATAATGTGACTCATCAATAATGTGAATCATTTCAAGGGAATGGCCTTAATTGCATTATTTTTCCTAATACTATAAGAATGTCTTGTAAATTATTTACTTACAGTATTCATTTAACTGTCTTTTCACAAATATTATTTATACTTATAGTATAACGGGCCGCTGATCATACGTTTTGCGTTTTGCCGTAATGGTGTTGCATAATAATGAGGTAGCTGTAATCGGCGGACTAAAGCCCGCCGCACATGTCGAGAAACTGCGTGAAGAAATTGCCACGCGAAGCACTTTAGCTCAGACGATTTCTCGCCGCAGACGTTGCATCTTTGGCTGCGCGAGGCCAAAAATAGAACAGGTAAAAAAGCATACGGTGTGAAAAGTGCCTCGCGTGGCAGTTTCCTCACACAGTCTCTCAACGTGTGCGGCGGGCTTAAAAACGCATGTGGCGCGTGCTCTATGGGTGCATAACAAATAACAAATAAAGTTGGACTATGGAACTAACCGCACTCGAATGGACAAAGAAATAAGGAAAGCAAAAAGGAAACTGATCAGAGAATTTAGATATAACGAATGAATATTTTCTGTTTTAACAGCAATGGTGGCATCCTTAGGCATGGCCCTCTACCTATTATTGACTCCTGTCGCGGCGAAATTGTCCTTGCGCTTTGGCAGCAGGGTAGTCATGGTTGGTAGTGGACTCACATCCGCACTGGGTCTTCTAGGATCGTCGTTCGCGCCAAAATTGTACGTTCTTTACGTGGCATTCGGTGTTATGGTGGGGATTGCATCTTCTTTAGTCAACATGGCAGCCATTCAAATCATTCCATTGTATTTTGATAAACATCGAGACATCGCCACGGCTATTGAGGGGTGGGACCTAGTGCTGGTGTCCTGGTAATGAGTTCTGTAATACAAGCACTTTTGAAGCAATTTGATTGGAGGAAAACAATCCTGGTTTTGGCTGGCATTAATTTGTTACCCAGCTTGCTGGGATGCAGCATAACGAGAAAGAACAATCATACTGTGAACGACAACAAAGAAACACCAGTGAGATCACACGAACTTTCTCAAGGCAGATGCTGTAGACTTCTACGACTGTTGGATTTTTCTATATGTAAAGATCCTGTTTTTGTATTAATGACATTATCAGGCGCAATGACTCTTCTAGGATTAACTATTCCTTACGTCCATCTAGTAAGTGCTTCACTTTCTCGCTATAAAATGTGCTATAAAATGAACAGTTCACGGGGATGAGTATCGCGGGCGCACGAATCCCTGACGGCTGAAACCTGAGCCTAAGTATATTAAGGAGCCTAGATCATCAGTAAATTAAAGATAAGGCATTGATTCGCAAGATTTAAGCTGAAGCATCGTCATTTCATTTTTTTCCTTTACATTCCACAAGATGATATAAATTTAATACTTATATATCTTTTGTACTTTGGTTTTTACAGGCAAAACACGCTTTGGAAATCGGTGTTCCAGATCATTCATCTTCCTGGGTAATTTTTGCTATTGGTCCTTCCTCATTGGTTGCTAGGATATTATCTGGAATGTTGTGTAACACTGGATGGATCTCATATTTGCGTTTCTACCAGTTTGCAGTGTTGATGGTGGCATTGGATAACTTCTTGGCCCCAGTAGCAACCACCTTTACTTCTCTTATTGCATACTCCGTAGCGTTTGGGGTTTGTGACGGCATGCACGCCGTGCCGCTCATTTGTATGATGTTAAATTCGTATGGTTCGTCTGGATTAGGATGGTTCTTTTTTTTTCAAGGATTCAGTTTCTTTGTTAGTCCAGTGCTTGCTGGTAAGTCGTCTAATAAGGTTCAGTAATTAGCATCGAATTTAGAGTAGATTTCGATTTCGTATGACTGTGGAACCGGTTACGGCACGGCACGGTTACGGCAGGAATTTCAAATGTTTTTATAGACAACACCGCGGCACTGAACTGTGATACGATCACGGCACGGCGCGGTCCGTTTCACATACATACGAAATTTACTCTGAGTGTGACATAGAGTGTCATTATCACTGAAAAGCTCCTATAAAAGGGAGCGTCACTATAAATATTTGTATATTTTATCTCTCTATCAACCGAATAGCCGTTGACGTCTTGGTCAACCGCGCCGATTCTACGTTTGGCCATTCTGTGATTGGATTATTTATCTACAATCAGATATCATGCGACTCGAATCCGACTGGTGGCATTCTGATTGGCGGAAACATCAATGTTCAATCGCACGCATCCAGCCGTATGTAGGCAGGGGATAGTGGGGTGCACCGATCGTGAAGCCACGACGTAAATCCAGACAAGCAAAACATTCCAAAAGATTTAGATCAGGGATCAGAGTTTGGTATGGGAATACGTGGTTAGTTAGCAAAAAGAGCTGATAAAATAAACAAAAAACTTGACTGGTATTCTTTATTTCGTTTTCAGGCTTGATATCTGATGTTACTGGGTCCTACCATCCTGCTTTCTACACCGCTGGTGGAATTCAGTTGCTGTCTTGTTGCATGTTTGTCTCAGTTGACAAGATGCATCAAAACCCAAAACAAAAGAGAAATCCTGAAGATAGTGGAAGAAAAGGAACTTGTGGTATTTCAGAAAGAAACTGTTTTATAACTAATTATCAGTTGTTTGCACATGTGCAGATTGCATGTACTGTGACGGTGATTATGATAATAGTCTCCTTCACGGTTCATTCCGCCATATTGAATAAATTATGAATATTGCATGGAAACGAGGCGAACGGTGAGTTACGCTCCGGCAATTATCAAGGTAAACATTGCTCCACGTGAGTTTGACAGCTTTATAAAACGATGCTAATCTATAAAGAAATCACTTTATCTTCTTTAGAAGATATTCAGAAACTTTCTGCAAAAGATTTACGCGGATATTTTACGAGTCAACAGAGAAAAAACAAGTGGATTGAAGCCCGATTTGATACTTAAAGTTTATGCTTTAATTTGCTGATGCGAAATGCTACGAATCAAGGCACGTCTTCCTCCGTATCAGACGTTCAAGCTGGAAAAAATAGCATTGCTGATCGTGATTTTACCTACAAAAATATGTTTTGGAATACGTATCTTCATCGGACTGGAAGACAGACTTGAGATGTTTACCTGATCTTGGCAGTTTATTCAACTCTATAACTACCTCGTTGTTTCAACTAAAGGAACAAACTTTAAAAAATTGAAATCATATCAATTTTTCTTGGAAGGTCATATAAAAACTTGCAAAGCAAAGAATTCAGTGGGTTTACATATGTTAAGGCATCTGTCATTGCATCAATTATTGTAAAATAATTGATGCATGTTAAAAAAATGATCTTATTTGATTTAAATTCTAAATTTAAATTGATGTTAAATGTATGATTGTAAAATACTTATTATATTAATTCCCAATGGGTTTCAAATAAAACATGTATGCCTGTACGTAGAGGTATATTAGGGAATCATTGAATATTAGGGAATCGTTGAATTCTGTTTAGTCTTACAATGATACATTAGATTTATATAAACATATTAAATGTAATGTATTAGAAATTTGATTAAATAAATAAAAACATGCCCTACGTATGGCTATGTTATGCTAAGTTGTTCATAATTCCAGTTTAATTTATCTAGCTAGTGTTCAGAATGTAGCCTTAGAGCTAGTGAGGTACTTAGTGTTATGCAAAGTAGTTCATAATTACTCGTGCCCAGGACGTAGGCCGGGAACGAGTTATAAACTGCAAATGTTTTTTCTGATTTCGTCTCGAGAAAAGGCCATTCTTGCGCAATCGATCACGTGATTCACTCCTGATTGGTTAAGAGCGTAAGAAACAATGCCCTTTATTCATCACCAAATGAGCATATATATTTTATAGTGTTAGGACTAGCAATCGTCAATGAGCACATAATATTAGTATATATTTCATCAATCGAATCAATGAGTAGGACAATAGTTTTTTATCTTATAGGTCAATAGTTTTATATCTTATAGGATTAGTTTTATATTTAGCGCATGTGAAAACGTATGTTGAATATGCGCTATATAAATACATATTATTATTATATTATTATTATTATTATCACCTACTCTTCGTAGAGAACGCCAGTGAGGAACTTTAGGAATGCAAGATGGCCGACTACAAAGAAAATAGCTTTCAGAGACAGGCTCTTCTAGGAATAATACATCGTAAAATGGACCTTTTAACTCGAGATATACCTAGACACTTATAAGAGCTTCAGAATGGGCTGTTATTTTGAGCTTCATCTCCAATACTTTGACCAAATATCCAATTCTAATTGGAGTACTTCAAAGGAGGCCCTCGCGATAAGAACTATTTCCTATGAGCTGGAAATCTACGAATTTCTCATCCTACATGTTGCTAAACAAACATACATAGAAGCAAGTCAGTTATATTTCTCATTTAAGCATTCAAGAGATCTTGAGATGTTTTTGTACTGAATTTTAATATCGGAGACCATTGCATGGAATTAGGTTCCATTGACCTTGTATTTCGCGTTTGGTCACGTAACGTGATCTTTTATTCAATATATAAAACATCAGAAAAATACACGATTTGTTATTGTGCCAAAACACCGTTGTAGAAGTTTTTACAGCAAACCGAATTGAGATACATAGTGAAATAAAAAAATGAATAAAACTGGTATATTCGCAGGGAATATTTTTGCATGTCGGACATATATGATACCTAACACTAATAGCTGCTGACAGACAAATTGACTAATGTTAGTTAGCCGATTCAAAAAAGGTCTTATGTTACGGTTAACTATTTCCCGGAAATGGTGAAGAATGCGTGAAACGGCTCGGGGAAGAGGGCTCCCGGGGCACGAGTGAACGCACGTGTGCGTCTAGTTTCAGTTTGTCTAGTCCGTCTCAGACTAGGAATTAATTGTCAAAATTACCTTGTAGGTCAAGTCACGGACATCTACATTAGTTCAGTATGGTGTCATGGGTTGCTGTCATGGGCTGCTAGCTCATCTTCTGTACATGTGATTCGTTCCAAACGGTGAAAAAAAGAATTGTAGCTTAATTTTTATCTGGAGTTTTGAAAAATAACATAGTTAATTGCAAAGAATCAAAATATCGGAACTGCTGCTTTTGGTACTATATACATTGGTGACCATCAGCCAGATGATTTATGCATGATGCGAACTCTGAAGTGGTGCATTTTTTTGTCGGTGTTTGTGGTTGAATTTTAATGAAAGGAGTACGTATCAAATTCGAACAACATGTGAATGCCATGCAAATTTGCGACCATCATATTGGAAATAATCATTTCAGACTGATGATGAACAAGGCTTATCGACAATGCTCCAGTTTTAAAACAAAAGATTCGTGAGTGGACAGTGATAATGGCTGATTAAACTTATAAGCGAGCATACTGCGAAAAATAGCAATGTTACTATATAAGTTACAATGAAAAGTTTGCCAAAAGAAACATTTGCCTGTGAGCTATTTAATTTGTCAGCACTCACAGATAGCAGCCTTAGCCGCCATTTTTAAAACGCGATGGCAAATATCCCTGTATTTTTTTATCAACTGCAAACCGGTTTTTTCCGGTTACACTTGATCACACTTGGTCACACTTGTATTGAATAGAAATCTTGGTGCTTTTAGAATCTAACTTGAAATCGCCATGAAATGAAAATGGGGAGTAGTTAAACACTTGTCAAGGAGCCAAATGTTATTATTGCAAGGTAAATATTAGTTGTATTCATTTTTCATTGCTATATTTGTACAGTAAATCGCATTGAGCGACAGTCATTTTACATATGCACTTGTAAACGACGGCGGGCAAGCCATATGTATGCATTGGTGACTTATTTGGAGTTATTTCATTGATAAACGCTAAGAAAATGTGCTATATTATTATGTGATAACAGAAGTACTTTGCATGCTGAATTAGAGATTTCCGATTTACGGGCTTTGGCACTAATAGTGCCACATACTAATTAGCATATGTAGCTATAGTGTGAGCAATAGTGCGTAACACTTACACCACGTATCAGAAAACCCTCCACTCCGAATATACATTTGACATTTTTTTATCATTTTTCTTTTCCACACTGAAACAGCATTTTCGTATTTTAGACAAAAGAAATAGGCTGTTTTAGTGTGGACGGATAGCCTGTGAACAGGCTCTGGGGCCGGAGAAGGGCTTGTTGTAGCAATGCGTTTCCATATAATTCAAAACCGTCGGAAGGCAAAACAAATTTTTGTCAATAATCTTTTTGGGCAATTCGTTTATCTTTTAATCATCAAAATTAGCTAACAAACTTATCTAGCCCTTACTAGCAAATAACTAGAAAGAACAACTGTTCTGTGGCCCGACAGTCGATGGTGGAAAAACGACGCTTTCGTGCCTGCAGTACGTATACGTGATCGCTCGATACTCGGATCGGCATAATTTAGAGATGATGTCTAGGAAAAGGATTCTGCTTTGCTTGTCAGATGAGTCATCAAGCTGGATTAAACATTTCAGAGATTAATCTTCAGTCACGTACGCAGGGAAACGGCAGACGGCAGAGACGATCACGCGGCCTCCTTTTTTTCACAGCTGCTGATGTGCGTTTGGAACTTTTCATGTCTACGACAAATGCGAAATGACTTATCTTCGCGTTCAAACGCCAACGACAAACGCGAAAAAAGTCTGCCCTCTGCCGTTTCCCGTACACTGGGTGAAGCTTAAGCCAACCCGAGTACTTGGGTGTGATCGGCCAATCAATGTACCTTTTTAATTTACCTCAGCACTCGCAGCGAGCTAAGGAGTACCCGTTAGAAATAAAATCTATTGTTCATAGGCGAATAAAAATGATCGCTGCGAGTTCTTTCTGCGATGAGTTGAGAGAGTCTGCTTAAGGGGGTGTTTACCTCCTAGCAGGCGAATCATCCTTCCTGCTATACGTTTACTACATTCTGCTTACATGGAAATTTGTGTCTTCACTTCGGGTACGAGGATCATTCTACTAAACTTCGGTTTATTTGTGTTTTCTCTTCGGGTACTAGGATCATCCTACTGGGTCATCCTGTCTCGCCGGTAGGAATATCCTAGCATTAGGAGTATGTTTCGGTCATGTACACGGAAAAAGTAGAGATACTTCGCCCAACAAGGGTTAGGAAACGCTAATGCCACTGTGGTAGTTCGGGTGACCTAGGACGAGCAATCACTCATTTCTTTGAACTCTGCTTCGAGTTGCTTCGGGCATGTCAACTAAACGTAAAAGTTGGTTCGCCTGCTAGGATGATTCTAGTGCTAGGATGATCCTAGTATCATGTAAACACCCCCTAAGAAGTAAACACTGTTCAAATAGTCGGCCCTTGATGCTAACTCACCATTACTGTGCGCACAAGGCACAAGAGCTCCAAGAAAGCCAAGAGTTCGAAAATAAATTATTTTTCTCTGTGCAAGATACTAACTGAGATACAGTCCGCAGTGAAATATTACAATCAAACAGTTATAATTATAAATTTTGTGATTGTCCATGGATTGTCACTTCCGTTTAATTTCATTCAGTACACCCAAACGTATGGTACAAAAGCCAGTACGTCGATCGATTTGAAAGCCAATAGTTAGTAGTTTCTGGCCAATAAAAATGTTCAGAGAGCTATTTATTTATATGAAAGCTTGTAAAAACGAAAAAAGCTTTTCTGACTAGTAAATGTTATGTAAATTATAAACATCATCAATGTGATGTTTCAGGGTTAGTCATGTGTAACGTGATGAACGCTTATCCGAAATGATTTCTCGGCAATAGCTTTTTTAAAACTTGTATTTATAACAAATTATTACAATTCGTACATTAACTTGTAAAATGTGTTGCTTTTTTTATAGAAACAATACTTCGAAATTCGAAAAATAATAGTTACAATCATATACAACAGGCTGGTACTAGTTGCTGGCACTATTAATGCCAAAACGGCCTTTAAGCCCGTAAATCGGAAAACCCTATTTGCTTCTCCGTTTCATGGACGTCATCCCTATGGCTCTATTGTTATTCAACTCGAACCGAACAAACTGAGAGCATTTTTATTTCAAATCGAAACTTTAGCAATTCACTCAAGTATGTTAAGGCCTGGTTCAAAACGATATCACTGAAAATCACGTATATTTAGGGATTAGAATACAAAAGAAAGGTGTTTTTCTTTGTTCCTTCCTTTGTCTTTGATTATGCTTATGCTTGGTCTTATGCTTCTTGCGATGCTTATGTCGATGTCTTATGTCACACGCTTGACTTAACTCTTTTGTCTTTTCCTTTGTTTTCTGCTTCCGATTCCGAATCCGACGCTAGTGTGAACCAGCCTTAAGGAATATAAAACGCGCGCGCATGTCTCTGTACTGTGATATAAACACGATGGAAGATGTAGAGCAAGAGAAAAGCAAGCTTAGGAACACGAGGCGTAGCTGAGTGTTTCTTTTGATTTTCGAGTGCTCTACAGCTTCCAGAGTGTTTATATCACAGTACAGAGACATAACGTTGATCGTTTTATATTGCTTTTCTAAAATATTTTCGACGTTTTTTGAGCGAGCCATGTCTCTGTCCTCTGATATAGACATGGTAGCCAGCCAATCAACGCGCGCGTTATATCTCAAATATTTTATAAAGATACTTATAGGGCTTGTTCGCATGAGAGAGGGTGCCTCGGCCCGGCCTATGTAGTAGGGGTAATTCTTTTGTTTTGTGTCCCCCAGGGGAATAGTAGTAGTAACAACAATATACACATGCAAGTATTTCATCTCATACCATAGAAAATGCAATGATCCAATTACCGCATTGTCTCATGGGAAGAGACAGTTGAATACCACCTAATATACAACAGCTTTCCTGCTTTTTGATTGGCAGTATTTTCTATATGGTGTGGGATAAAAAGTTGTATAGACCATAACTGGCATCCAGTGTTTATGTAGAAAAGAGAGGATTTATGTGCGGTTCGTTCTGAAATTCAAAAGTTGTTATTACTAATCGAAAATTTAGTTTATTTTAAAGACAAAAAGCATCTTCTTGCATCTTGTGAAAATGGACAAAGAAAGCCTGATGGAGTTGGAACCTCTGGAGTCACGTGATAGTGACGTCATTGCTATGGATACCAAAGTCTCCTGGTTTGTTTGTGTGTGTTCTTCTTTATCCAACGCGATAATAATTGGATGTCTGTACACTTATGCCATCATATTTCCAAAGATACTGGCTGAATTTCAAGAAGGAAAGGCTAAAACAGGTAATATAAGAACAGCTTGCCGCCCATATCAGTTTCTAAAATATAAAAAGTTGACTCATTTCGTGATTCAGCAGCAAATATATTCCGTCATGACGCGGGAAAGTAGCGTCAAGTATTACGGGAAAATTACGTGAAATTTGAATTGAATATTGTACCGAAGTATAAGCCCATTATAAAGACAATAGCTAAAGTGATATGTAGCACTAGTACAGTCCACTAGCTAGCTCTGTGGGGCGTGCTCTATGGGTGTAAAACAAATAGAAAACTCTACAGAGCAATGTTGAACTGATTAAAATGGTATTTTAAATTTAACAGCAATGGTAGCATCGATAGGCATGGCCCTCTACACATTTTTGTGTCCTGTTGCAGCGAAATTATCCACACGCTTTGGATGCCGGGTAGTCATAGTTTGCAGTGGACTCACATCTGCACTGGGTCTTCTTGGATCGTCGTTCGCGCCAAACCTCGACGTTCTCTACTTGTCATTCGGTGTTATGGTGGGAACTGCATCTTCTTTAGTCTACATGGCAGCCTTTCAAATCGTTCCATTGTATTTTGATAAACACAGAGATCCAGCTACGGCTATGATGTCGATAGGGTTTAGTGCTGGTGTATTGGTGATGAGTCCTGTTATACAAACACTTTTGGAACATTTTGATTGGAGGAAAACATTCCTGGTTTTGGCTGGCATTAATTTGTTACCCAGCATTCTTGGCTGCAGCATTACGAGAAAGAACAATCAGACGACTGTGAAAGAAAACGAAGATACACCAGTGAGACACGAACCTTCTAAAGGTGGATGCTGTAGACTTCTACGACTGTTGGATTTCTCTGTATTCAAAGATCCTGTCTTTGTATTAATGTCATTATCAGGCTCAATGACTCTTCTAGGATTAGCTATTCCTTACGTCCATCTAGTAAGTGCTTCAATTTCTCGCTATTACTAGACAATCATCCTCAGGGTGTTTTCCATCAGTAGTGGAGCCAATCAGCGAGAACGGCTATAGGGGTTATTTTATCTGTGTTCCCTTTTTACTCCCTAAACTAAAATCAACGTGAGTTTGGCGTTGTATGTAAAAAATGTAATGTAGAGGTGAGAGTGCCAGCAGAACTAGAAGAACCATTACGTGGATCAATTGAAAAGTTTTGATATCATTATTTTCATGATCATTTATTCATTGATGTTATAGTATTTTGTACTTTGGTTTTTCAAAGGCAAAACACGCTTTGGAAATTGGTGTTCCAGATCATTCATCTTCTTGGGTAGTTTTTGCTATTGGTCCTTCCTCAATGGTTGCTAGGATACTATCTGGAATGTTGTGTAACACTGGATGGATCTCATATTTGCGTTTCTACCAGTTTGCAGTGTTGATGGTGGCATTGGATAACTTCTTGGCTCCAGTAGCAACCACCTTTACTTCTCTTATTGCATACTCCGTAGCGTTTGGAGTTTGTGACGGCATGCACGCCGTGCCGCTCATTTGTATGATGTTAAATTCGTATGGTTCGTCTGGATTAGGATGGTTCTTCTTTTTTCAAGGATTCAGTTTCTTTGTTAGTCCAGTGCTTGCTGGTGAGTCGTCTAATAAGGTTCAGTAATTATCATCGAATTTAGAGTAGATTTCGATTTCGTATGACTGTGGAACCGGCACGGCACGGTCACGGCACGGTTACGGCAGGAATTTCAAATGTTTTTATAGACAACACCGCGGCACTGACCTGCGATACGATCACGGCACGGCGCGGTCCGTTTCACATACATACGAAATTTACTCTGAGTGTGACATAGAGTGTCATTATCACTGAAAAGCTCCTATAAAAGGGAGCGTCACTATAAATATTTGTATATTTTATCTCTCTATCAACCGAATAGCCGTTGACGTCTTGGTCAAGCGCGCCGATTCTACGTTTGGCCATTCTGTGATTGGATTATTTATCTACAATCAGATATCATGCGACTCGAATCCGACTGGTGGCATTCTGATTGGCGGAAATATCAATGTTCAATGTGCACCGACGTAAATCCAGACAAGCAAAACATTCCAAAAGATTTAGATCAGGGATCAGAGTTTGGTATGAAAATACGTGGTTAGTTAGCAAAAAGAGCTGATAAAATAAACAAAAAACTTGACTGGTTCTTTATTTCCTTTTCAGGCTGGATATCTGATGTTACTGGGTCCTACCATCCTGCTTTCTACACCGCTGGTGGAATCCTGTTGATGTCTTGGTGTTTGTCTCAGTTGACAAAATGCATCAAAACCAAAAACAAAAGAGAAAACCTGAAGATAGTGGAAGAAGAGGAACTTGTGGTATTTCAGAAAGAAACTGTTTTATAACTTATTATCAGTTCAGTGCTTGCACATGTGCAGATTGCATGTCAGTACTGTGACGGTGATTTTGATAATTCTGAATTCCTGCTGTTCATATGTTCAAGACAAGTTCTCAATAGAATATTCTCTAGATGGGCCGAGCACATGGTGATCAAACATTGACCACCATTTGAAGCAGATAATGAGATTCATCAGGTGTTGGAAACCCAGTAATTGACCTTTTTCGAGTTTGATGATAGCGCTGCAAAATTAGACAACAGACATACAAACACAGGGCTGGTACCCTCGAGTCAACGTAAATGATTCAAAAATACCAGTGATCGAGAGAAAAACATAAATTGTTGATAAAGAACAACACAAAAATCGAGTTAACTCTCATGGGTTTTTCTTGACAAGGAGGATAACCCTGTTTAAATGCGCCTTTTGTCAGGAAGCTCAGAGGTCTGGACTATCATGTTAATGGTATAATTTTAGAGAGCATTGAAGATAACGATATGACCATAACGTTTTAAAATATACATGCATATCGAGATTTACTCACCCAAAATCCAATAAGTAATTAAATTTTCGTTCATTTATAAAGTTTCATGAGCTTTTTTTTTTGTTTCAAAATGCAAATTTTCTGTTGTTACAAAGAACTTCCCAACTTTTTCGGGGCTGTTTTGTTACTTTCCCATAGATAACCCGTACATATATGGCTGAGGTAAAGATTTTTATTTCCCCATTTGTTTGACTGGCCGGTAGAAATACTTGTTCTGAAAACGCCAGATATATGTTTAACGAGAGGAATGAAATTATATCCTAATGTACTTATGGTAAATAAGCCTACATGGTGAAGTTTCGATCTTTATCATTTGACCAAACAATTCTATAAAAAAATAAAGAGCATACCACCCTTTGTAAATGATTATTCTAGAAAATTATCACCCAGGGTAAGAGCAACCAAATTAAGACTAGTGTTAATCTCAGGAAGAGCATACATTTTCTTGCAAATATCGCCAATTTTAATTTGGGCTTTTATATTTCCTAGAGTTTGCAACGGATTGTTATGAAACTGCGAAGGTTTACTAAATTCGCTACAATAAATCGACCTCTGGAGATAAATTTTTATTCTAGTGAAAAGCACTGAAAATGGTAATTTGCGTGACATCGGTAAAAAGGTCTAAAAAGGTCTAACACTGAATAGTTAACTATTTTACGGATATATGATTTTCACTCTTCTTTAGTAATTTCTGTTGTGTTTTCTGTTGTGAATTTTTAATGAGCTACTTTTTGATAAATGCGTACAATGTTCCAATATTAACGACAAGCTCTTGTTGTGTTTCTTTTGCAACACCTCACCAATTAAGTCAATCTTGGAGTTTCCACTTAAAGCTGTCAAAGCTCTGTTAACCATGCATATCTTATCAAGAGCTCCAAGTCGGTTTCCCAACAGAACCAACATTAGTTCACTGAAACATTTACCTTTAAAACTTCTGTGTCGAATATATTGTTAATTTAAAAACAACTGACCGCTTGGTTACATACTTCTGTGTCGAATATATTGCCGTTAATTTAAAAACAACTGACCGCTTGGTTACATACTTACAGCTCAGTTGACTGACTTCCATGTCTACCAAAGCGGGTGGCAATATTTTCTTCTTTTATCCTTTTTTTACTCATTGCAAACCGGTTTTTAACTCATTGCAAACCGGTTTTTAACTTATTGCAAACCGGTTCTACCGGTTGTCAAATCTTACTTACACTGCTATGCAATCATGTTAGTATATAACACTGTTTAGAACTGAATGTTAAAGGCAGGAGAACTCAATTGCAGGATCAAATTGCATTTCAAGGTAGGCTATACTGATATAGATATATGAGTACATTTGTACAATAGATCTTCGCTGTAGACAAGTGGACTGATTTCACTAATATTTCAATTCAGTTAATTGCTGGATTTCATCGGAGTCATTTATTTCATTCTTGCTGGCCCATATTCATCAGCTGGATGTACAGCCGTTCCAACAAAATACGCTGTGGATACGCTGTGGCTATTTGACCGGCAGCCGGTCAATGACCTCGAATTCCTATTTGACCGGCAGTTTTCAAATTTTCCAATATTTCCCCGAAAAAAAACATTCGTACACCATCTAAAGTACACTATCTTTATTTAGAAATGGTAATCGGTCATAGTTAGCGCTGTAGTGTCCAGCTAGCTCTTTTTCTCTAGCCCCGGCACAGAGTAGAACGAGCGATAATCGATAATATACTTCAATTTGCAATGCATGCTGGGAAACCTCTAAAGCATTCTGGGAAGCTGTGCGTTCCTCCTCTGGACCTGCCACGAAAATCCCAGTTTTAAATTATATAACAAGAGGTATATTCTGTGTATATCAAACTTTATTGACCAATCAGCTCTTTTGTCGATCTTGAGTGACGTACATTTACTGAATGGTTCAGACGAATTTTCGCAATGAATGTGAAATCCAACAACTGCCACTCAGTCGTTTATTGAATGATAACGAGACCAAAATTTTCCAGGTGCTGAACCCTGCATTAACATGCATTCAGACTACAGTAGCAGCCCCAGTTGCCTTTTTAGACTGCACAAAAATAAAATTTAGAAACAAGTAAGATTCAAGTTACTGACAGAAAGTTCAGTTACAAAAATCATGGACCGCTGTAAACCACAGGTAGCCCAAGCTTGCTGTCGGTGTTGTGTAGCGGGGGAAAAACAAAATCGCTCAAAACTCAGTCAGGTGATTATTAAAAGCAACAAGAAGACACTCTGAGTGTTTTATTGACTTTTATTAAATTTTAAGGCAAAAAATCGAATGTTCAAAGGTCCACCTATATTCTCCGGTAAATCAACACAAACAGCAAGCTTGGGCTACCTGTGTGTAAACTGGAGAAGCGTATGATATTTTCAAACGTATGATATTTTCGACTTTAATTTGTGCAGGATCAAACTCCATTGCAAGGTTGGTTACTGTATCCGTACACGTACCATTTTAGTTATTGCCTTTGGCAGGCTGTCGGCATAGATTGGGTTGTTCTTCGAATTCAGCTCAGTTTCTTCTTGATATCTCTCGCTTGTGGGACTAATTTATAAACAAATGATTGTTTAACTTCAGTTGTCGGTTTTGCTTTCTATTGGCAAGTGGCCATGATACGGTACCACTTATATATGATATAACCGACTGTGATTCTTTACTGGATTTTGTGGAAATTTTTATCAAGATTTAATACATACATAATGCAGAAGTTAACAGATTTAAAAACAGAAAAAAATCAGAAATTACAGTTGGTCTTACAAAGCAAATTCACCACGTGAGCTCATGGCTTACGTAATTGCAGTTCTCCTTGGGAGATCAGGATTTGGCCAGGTTGTTTAGTCTTCTCATTTGAACCATACGATGAAGTCAAGCCCGAGTTTTGGTAATATCTGTAATATGTTTTTTTATCTAATGCCTTCGAAATATTATCTGCCCTGTGTGCTCCGTCTCTATTTGAAATATAATCGTCGGGCTTTGAAATAGCTGTCACAGTTGTCGTAAATGAGCGTAATGTCGAATTATCAGCCTGACATGAGTCCAGGACGGATTATCGCCTAACCTTCTCTTATTCTTTAATTTAATTTTTAAATGTTGATTTATTTATACTACGACCCACTTAATTTGGATGAAACTGAATCGGTGAAATTTGAAAACTGATTATTTGCGTACGAAGATTAATATTTAACAAATAGATTCCATTTTTCCGTGCGTCTGTACTCTAATCGATGCACAGATGACGTCAAAATGTGGTGAGAACAAAAAAGTACGCCACGAGACGAAGTCGAGTGGCGTGACTGTTGTTCTCACCACATTTTGACGTCTTCTGTGCATCGATTAGAGTACAGACGCTCGGAAAAATGGAATCTATCTGTTTTATATAATATTTATCGAAACATTCCAACCAATCAGAGCGCGCGTAAGATTCGATGACGCTGTCTATGTGTGTGTACTCTAATCACACATGGTTGTTCGACCAATCAGAGCGCGCGTAATATGCCAATTATTATATAAAGTTAAATAACTAGCTAGCTAATCTCCGACAGAAAATCTACATTTTAAGCTCATTATCACAGAGAAATTCCTAAAAGAACAATAGGGTTGAGTACTCACACTTTAAATACTAAAAACTTTGTCTCTTTCGGATGCGAAGAAAATGTTGCTTCAGCATGGTGATTGTTGGTGCCGTACGGTCTCACTGAGTTCCGATTCAAGTCATTTTCAATTTTCATTGATTTTGATCCAAGTGCTCCTTTAATTCACACTTTTACCAACAAATTTGGACTTTTCAGGGTGTTTTCCTAGTGATGCAATTTATTTGAAATAAGCATCGTCGTACTTTGAAATAAGGAAAAGATGTCGCAATAGACCAGTTTCGAGTTCCTCTTTAATAATATTTATTTATAAAGCGCAAATTCAACACTTCAGTTTTCAAGCCTCGAATCCAAGTAAAATATTCATGAATTTTAGCAAAAACTCCGTGGAATTCTAAAGTATTCTTTGTTTGTTCATTGCATTCCAGCGGACTGTTGCTAAAATTCTATGGAATAAATTTCGCGTAATCGAGGCTTAGCCTGAGCAAAGAGGAACTCGAAAATGGACGGAGTATTTGAAATAATCGTTGTCGCACTATGAAGTAATGTAATACTTTGGACGAAATGGCTGTCACAGACATAAATGGTAGCTGGCACTTCTAAAATATTTTGAGCTTTGTGCCGAGGCAAATGCAGAATACTGCAATCAGCACGTTATGCATTATGCTAATTAGTCAAAGTTCGTACTCGTATCCGTAATTTAAGGTCCCTTTTTTATTTTTTTTTTAAGGTCTCTAATGTTCATGAGAGAATGGCTTTCTGATCAGGTATATTTATTAAATCAACTACCTTCATATCAGGTAACAGGGAAGATGTATATGGACTGAAAAAGCCTGCATAGCGGTCCTGGGGAGGAAAGGGAAGGGGAGAGGGAAGGGGGGACTGGGGAAGAGGGGGAAGGAAAGGTAGGGCCTAACTTAAAAACAATATTAACCAACATACTTTTCGAATTAAATTAAAGGTGAAAAACACGTTGTGGAAATGGATAAACAGAGGGAGAGGGAGTTGGAACCTCTGGAGTCACATGACAGTGACGTCATTGCTATGGATACTAAAGCCTCCTGGTTTGTTTGTGCATGCTCAACTTTGTCCAACGTGATTATTCTTGGATGTCTGTACACTTATGCCATCATATTTCCAAAGATACTGGCTGAATTTCAAGAAGGAAAGGCTAAAACAGGTATGTTATGCACGACACTATAGTGATCCGAAAGGGGAGGGGAGGGGAGGGGCAAGGGGCAAGGGAGGGGGGAAGGGGCAAGGGAGGGGGGAAGGGAGGGGAGGGGGACTGGGAAGGAGAGGAGGGAAAGGTCCTTTCCCTCCTCTCCTCCCCTATTATTTTGACCACAAACATGGCTGCCGTGAAATCCTTCTATGTATCAAAATGAAAACTTATTATTATATGAACAGTAACTGTTCTCTATTTTGACGACAGCAATGGTAGCATCGATAGGCATGGCCCTCTACACATTTTTGTGTCCTGTTGCAGCGAAATTATCCACACGCTTTGGATGCCGGGTAGTCATGGTTGGTAGTGGACTCACATCTGCACTGGGTCTTCTTGGATCGTCGTTCGCGCCAAACCTCGACGTTCTCTACGTGTCATTCGGTGTTATGGTGGGAACTGCATCTTCTTTAATGTACATGGCAGCCTTTCAAATCATTCCATTGTACATTGATAAACACAGAGACCTCGCCACGGCTATGGTAGCGGTGGGGCCTGGCGCTGGTGTCCTGGTGATGAGTCCTGTTATACAAACACTTTTAAAGCAATTTGATTGGAGGAAAACACTGCTGGTGTTAGCTGGTATTAATTTGTTACCCAGCATTCTTGGCTGCAGCATAACGAGAAAGAACAACCAAACTGTGAACGGCAGGGAAGATGCAAGGAAAACTTCTGAAAGCGGTTGCTGTAGAATTTTACAAATACTGGACTTTTCTATCTTAAAAAATCCTATTTTTGTGATTTTGACACTATCAGTAGCAGTTGCAGTTTTAGGATACATGATTCCTTATGTTCATCTGGTAAGTTTTTATTTATTTATTAATGACTTCCACATTAATGATAAACTGCACCATTGTAATACGTGTTACTGTTATGTTTATATGTTACGTTACCGCATGTTTATTCGGGTGCATGACGCCTGTTGAATTCCTGGCCGTTCGATAGATGAGCGGCAGCGTGGCCTGAATTCGGTTTAGTATATGTACATGCATATTTTCGAACCATTTTGCTACAGGAACCCCTTGGCTTGCATCATTAAGTAAGAAAAAGTCGGTAGAGACAATTTTCTGGAAGAAGTGATTCAGAGGTGAGAAGAGAACTTCTGACGATATAGCAAAAACCTTGGCGGCAAGGTTATAACTCGGACTCAAAGTGGTTTGCTTCGCGGCCGTCAAAGTTTGAAAAACTTAGTTGGGAAAATCAAAGCTAAGAACCTTCTCAGAACCGCGTGTTTCTCGAAGTGTGAGAGGTATTTTTTCAAGAATATATTTATACATTTATAGACGTCTGTGGACGTCGTTCGTTCTTTCGGGGTTAAATAATTATAAAGAGTGTGACATGAATAAATATGAAATCAAGGCCCTGTTATTTGAAGGGCGATTAACGATAATCCTGGGTTAAAACACAAAATGAATGGTTTTGTTATTTAATCCTGGATTGACGTCGCTAATCGTCTTCGGAACAACCCAGGTTCATACTGTTTTCAACTCCATTGGAAAACATAATAAATATTACTTTTTGTTTTGTCCACTGATATCAAGAGTTGATATATATTGTACTTTCTTATTTCAAAGGCAAAACACGCCTCGGAAATTGGTGTTCCGGACCATTCATCTTCCTGGGTGATTTTTGCTATTGGTACTTCCTCGATGGTTTCCAGGATATTGTCTGGAATTTTGTGTAACACTGGACGGATCTCATATTTGCGTTTCTATCAGTTTGGATTGATATTGTTGGCATTGGATAACTTCTTGGCTCCCACTGCAACTACTTTCACTTCTCTTATGGTGTACTCTGTAGCGTATGGAGTTTGTGACGGAATGTTCTCGATAGCAATCAATTGTTTAATGATAAGTGTATATGGTACTTCTGATTTGGGATGGTTTTTCTTTTTTCAAGGATTCTCGCTCTTTTTAAGTCCAGTTCTTGCTGGTGAGTACCTGTTAAAATTGATAGCGTATTAACACACTATCTGCTATAGACTAGGTGTCAAACTAAAAAAGTCGATCGCAAAAAGTGCAGAAGGCATTTTAGGGTAGAAGCTGGCAACATAACTATTCTAAACTAATTTTTCATGCTGAATGCGAATATGACAGTTATCAAGACGTATTGTGTAATCTTATACGTGTAAATGACGTATTTTGTGAATCGCTATACAGTGATTTCATGCGATGCATACTGAGCTTTTTTCATGTAATCCCAAAAGTTCGTAAAGTTAAAAACAATGACCGTAGCTGGATGTAAGTTGGAAAATCAAGGAGATGTGAATTTTCACAAATCGAAATTTGTTGGTATCTCTTGCATAACAACAAGTGTTTTTATACAAAATTTCGATTTGTGGAAATTCTTATCTCCTTGATTTTTCAACTTAGATCCTTCAAACTTCACAGTTTTACTGATTTTGATGTGCTCTTTCCAGCTATGTATATGGTCATTGTTTTTAAGTTTGGAGAACGTTTATCAATTAGACAACAGAAAGCTGCGCGCCCATGGCGTTATAGACGCACGAGAGAAAATATAAAGAACTCTTAACAAACGTAAGAGTGGCACGAGGCGTAGCTGAGTGAGACTCTAGTTTGTTAAGAGTTCTGTATATTTTCTCAAGTGCGTCTATAACGCAATGGGCAAGTGGCTTTCTGTTGTCTAATTGATTTATAACAGAGCCTAGAACGTTAATGACGTTCGCGGGTAAAGGAGTTAACGTTCAGATTTGTTTTAAACTTCACATGGGCAAACTACATTGTATTGTTTTTCAAAATTATGAATAAAAAAAGGGGGTACGGGCTTCGTTTTTTTCGTAAATCACTTGACAAGCAGGGTATGTTTTGTAAAAATTCGCGCGCGTTATGCGAAACATGATACTGCTCAATAACGCCTCATTTATTGAACTTCAAAATTAAAAATCGCTAGAAAAAGATATGGATCTCAACTACAATTGCCGCTTGACATTTTGGATATGAATTGGTGCTTTAAAGAGATTATCGGAGATAATTATGAGCTTTTAAATCGGCGCGTTGCAGTCATTTTCGAACTCGTTTACATCTCGATTTTTTTGGTAAACTTGATCTCATTCAAATCTCAACGTTCAGTTTTTTTTGTTTCGACATATATTGTAGAGAATGTCAATAGCTTCATTTCCAAAACAAAAAAAAGGGGGGCAACGGGCTTCGTTTTCGAAATATTTCACGTCAAAATCCGGCAATCCGCTCGCCATCTTGAAAACCGAGTGGGGACTGGGTTTCGAGGGTTCCTTTTTTTTGTCTTTTTCTTTCTTTTTTCTGCGCTTTTTCAACCCAAATAATATTTTTCAAACTTGAATTTCCATTATTTTAATTTTTCCTACAAACTTGAACTATTTTTTCTTGAAAAAAGAAAAAAAGAAATTATCGAAAAAATATTGTTTTACGGCCGCCATCTTGGATTTAGTTGAGCGGGCGCGCGCTAGCCTGCGCAGTAAAAGTGCGCGTGAACAATGCCTGCGAACGTCCTTAAAAACGGCTCCAGCCGTGCAGCATAGCTTTCTAGCCAATCAGAGCGCGCGTAAGATTGTAGCTATGTTATAATTGGAATTACGTGATAAAAGCTCAGTATGAAATCACTGTAGCAATTCACAAAATACGTCATTTAAACGTATCAGATTGCAGAATACGTCTTGGTAACTGTCATATTCGCATTCGGCACGAAAAATAAGTTTAGAATAGTTATGTTACCAGCTTCTACCCCAAAATGCCTCCAGGTGTCCGATTTTTCGAAAATGCGCCTAGTCTACTATCCTTTTTTTCGTTTTCAGGTTTGATATCCGATGTAACTAAGTCCTACCATCCTGCTTTCTACAGCGCTGGTGGAATTCAGTTGCTGTCTTGTTGTTTGTCTCAGTTGACAAGATGCATCAAAACCAAAAGCAAACGAGGCCAGCTAAAGATAGTGGAAGAGGAGGAACTTGTGGTATTTCAGAGAGAAACTGTTTTATGATAACTATGTTTCTCAGTTCCATCATTGTTTCATCATGCAATCGAAATATATAATGCACAGTATTATCAGATTTCCTTCAATGCGACTGTGTCGTTGATAGCTATAGTTAGGTTACGAATTTCCTTTCTTATTCAGATTTTTATTCCCTCCTGATAGCAAAACAATTGGCACAAATTATTTCTCAAAACAAAGTGAGCAAAGCATTCTGGTAGTTATTATGTCGCCATAATACAAGACGCCTACTACTAGCTTTCGTCCACAAGTTTCTCTTTGACCTCATCAGAAACAGTTGACTGAGAAATTGTCTCAAATGCATCAGTTTTCTTATCATCGATGGTACTGAATTTAACTGAGTGATAGATCTAGAGTTCGAATGAGTTGGCTGGATACGAGCTGGGGCTCTCCACAGAGTACTAACTCTTGGGGGTATTTTTTTATTTATTTTATTCTTAATTATAATCCCTTATCGTATTACAACTAAACTTTTTACAGATTAATCAAGCGTGCTTTGAGAATTGATCTATCTGCCACATATCTAGCTACAGTAGAATATCTGGGATGATTACACCCTACATTCAAATGATGCTGTTATAATTCCATCCATTGTACCTATAGCAGAAATGAAAAAAAAAATCTTTATAGAATTCGAATTATATTTAACGAACCAGTTTGAATGTTTGCATGTAAAGAAATGTTGCTTTTGGTGATTATTGGGAGTCGTACAGATAGGTCTTACTAAGTTTCAAGTCATTTCCAATTTTGGTTTATTTTCATCCAAGTATCCCTTTTAGGAATAATTAGCTAGTGGAGCATTTCATTCGTTTCTTCGGAAGGCTGCACACTAACAAGCTATGTCACCTTTGGTTCTAAGCTAATTTTCTGAGTTTTTAAGGTATTTTGTTTTACCTATGTTCGAGTATATAAGAAGTTTCTCCGGTAGTCTGGGTTATATATGTGGATATGTAGTTGATAGTTGATGGTTGTATAAGAGCCATGCACCTAGTGGAATAGCCATTAAACCATTATTATTATCATTATTATATGTAGTATACGACTATGCATGAGTTAGTGGGGTCCTCAATGAATGATCAAGATTAATATAGAACTAAAAATATACAGAAATTTGTACAGGAAGTTGGAGGTCCACTGAATAAGTGATGGAGTTGATCATGAAGTAAAGTAGCGGATCCAGGATTTTTTCAAGTGGGGTTCCGTTTCTTAAACCCAGCTGTGTATAATACTCTATTGTTTGGTCGATGTTTTACAAAAAATGGCTTAAAACCTTCAGGGGGAATTCCTTGGACACCTTCGACCCCACCCCCCCGGATCCGCCACTGAAGTACATCGATTCTTACCCATAGAGGTCTGTATATCCAGTATCAACACGATAGAATGACGACGAATATGATAGGATAGATGACTAAATTTTAACGTTCTTTTGTTGCTGTTTTTTGTTTAAGTGTTTGTACATTTTTTGGGTGGACTAGCTCGAATGGATCATATGACTGTTCCCTTCTAGTCCTTCCCCACTGCATATTTTTCTTAGTATTGAATAGTTTTTTCGTTGTATTTATTTAATTTCTGATTAGTTTTCTTATATATGTATGTACATTTTCCATTATGTTAAAATGCAGTGTAAATGGATTAAATTAAAAATTAAATTAAATTAAATTAAATTAATAGTGTGAACCATGAATCTCCATAAACTCCTTGAATGGATCATAGACCCAGCCTGTTCCTACTGGTTCGTATTCACCCACGCTCTCGAGCAAGCCAAACCCTATGCGTGTCTGGATCAATGGATGGGAGTCCTCTAGGACGAGGTAGTCTCCAGGTTTGGTGAACTTGTGAAAGTATGTAAACAAACCTTGAACATTAACGTGTGAATCTTCAATGATGATCCACGGGTTGGGAAGTGTCTAATAAGGGATAGAAAAATAATTCGTTATAAGCTATAGTTTTGATTTTCTACCAGGGTAGTGCGTAAAACTATAAGTAGGCCTACTCCGGGACCAAACGCCTTAAAATACCCAATATGTATAGCCTTAAGTTGATTTCAGTTAATTTAACTTTTAATAAGTTGCCTTATTTTACGCCTTTAAAAAAATTCACAAATTTCCACATTTCTTAAAATTAAACGCCTTAGAACACCTTAAATTGGATTAAATCGCAGTAAAAAACGGCGACTTAAGGACCCGGGATAGGCCTAATAAGTTTTCCAGACACTCGGCTTCTCTGATCAATTGCCAAGTGCTCTAAATCTACACACGGCACAAGCGGAAAGTTTCCTATTTCTTTTATGAAGTACAATATTGTTTTCAGTAACAGACAGTATTCATATCATCTACAGTTACCAAAAATTCGATCGATAAGTGCGCGCTCGTGCTGCCTTCGACCAATGAGAGTGCGCGTTATATGATGGTTATTTCATAATGAAATTTATACCTTCAGCATATCCTCTGGAAAGGCTTCTTCAACTTTGTTAGAATCTCCTTTGATAAAAGTAATGTCTTTCCTGTCCTTGAGTGTAGGCTCCAAATACGTGAAGTCAATGTTCATCGAGTAGACATGACTTTGAACGTCGTGGATCTTCATCAAGCAAGTCAGCCATCCAAGCAGCTCCTCCGCCATTAAAAGACCCTAACTCTATGATCGTAGGTGGTTTGATTTCTTGTAGCATCAGTTGGTAAATGGAAAAGTCGAGAGGAGATTTTAGGAGCACTAAACCACGCCATTGCATTAGATACTTACCTAGACATGTCGAAAGTGAGAAGGGGTTAGTTTTATTGCTACTAAAACACAACCTGGTTATTGTCAGTCAAAATTTTTATTTATTTTTGTTCAGGTATACATATCATTATAAATAGCCACGCACATCCCCATCGATATGTTTCACTGTCCTCTATGTTAAATAACGACGTCTAGTACTTTGTTCGAACTAAATGTTTGGTCTTGAAAAATATGATTATAAAATTTATGACATGTTCAAGTCTCGACTTTTCGATGCTCCCAGGCATTATTTTCAAGAGAACTGTTGATTTTTGATGAGGGAGAAAAAACTGAAGAACCGTACCCGGAGAAAAAAAATCAATCGTGCCAAGGTAGAGAGCAGCACATTAACTCAGTTGATATATGATCTAGCGACGACCCAGACAAAAGCGAGAAGAAAGCAAGTATTCATGTAGACCCCAACACGAAACCTGAATTTCACAGAGCAATACCAGTGCCGTATGCACTTCGAGAGAAGATTGAACAGGAACTCGAGAGACTTGTACTAGCAGGCACCATTGAGCCTGTGCAGTACTCTGATTGGGCCACGCCCATTGTACCGGTGATGAAGTCCGACGGCACGATTAGAATTTGCGCGCGGTGACTACAAACTTACTGTCAATAAAGTGTCAACATTAGATGCCTGCCCGATTCCCAAGATCGACGACCTAGCTCTACACTACGATTGCCGGAGGGAAAACCTTCACTGAGTTAGACCTAAGCCACGCCTACGAGCAGATGTTATTAGATGAAGATTCAAAGAAGTAAGTGACGATCAACACGCACAAAGGCCTGTACAGGTACAATCGTCTACCTTACGGAGTCTCATCTGCACCTGGAATTTTTCCACAGGACTATGGAAACCCTTTTGCAAGGTATTCCATTTGTAGCAGCATTCCTAGATAACATCCTCATTACTGGACGTACTGAGGAAGAACACTTGAAGAATATCGACGAAACGCTGAAGCGTCTTTCGCATGCTGGTTTGCGCTTGAAAGAAAAGAAGTGTAACTTTATGAAACCGTCACTAGAGTGCTTGGGTCATCGTATAGACGCCGATGGATTCCACCCTGTAGATGCGAAAGTAAAAGCCGTCAAAGATGCACCCGCACCAAAGAATGTCTCAGAATTAAAGTCATTTCTGGGCCTGATCAACTTCTATGGAAAGTTTTTACCCAACCTGACATCCATGCACGTTGGAACCGCTGCACGTGCTCCTTCGTCAAAACCAAGCATGGAGATGGAAAGAGGAACAACAGAAAGCTTTTTTAGCTGCTAAGGAACTGTTACAGTCATCATGTTTACTTATTCACTACGACCCATCCAAAGAATTAGTGCTTTCTTGTGACGCCTCGCCCTACGGACTTAATTTGGCGCAATTCTGGCACATGTTATGGAAGATGGTTCAGAGAAACCAGTGTCTTACGCCTCGAGAACACTCTCTAAAGCAGAGAAGAACTACTCTCAAGTAGACAGAGTCACTAGCAGTTGTTTTTGCGGCCAAACAATATCACCAATTTTTGTATGGCCGACACTTTACACGGATCACAAACTACTGCTAGGTTTGTTGAGTTCTCACAAAGCTATTCCACCGATGGCTTCAGGCAGAGTGCAAAGATGGGCGCTCACGCTTTCCGCTTATGAGTACGACTTGGTCTACCGACAAGGACGAGAGAATGGCAACGCGGACGCGCTGAGCAGATTACCACTATCAGAAGAGCCCAAGACAACACCAATTCCGGCTGAGATTGTTAATCTCATGAAAACCATTAACACCAGTCCTGTCAACGCAGCCAAGATCAAACAATGGACAACTCGTGACCCAATCTTATCACGAGTGTTTAAGTATGTTCAACAAGGATGGCCTGGTCATGTTGACGATGCTAATCTTAAGCCTTATTTCACTCGAAAGAATGAGTTGAGTCTCCATGCTGGATGTCTCCTATGGGGATCAAGAGTCATTGTCCCACCACGGGGGAGAGAGGAAATGCTTAAAGTATTACACGAGAACCACCTTGGTATCTCAAGGATGAAGAGTCTCGCAAGGAACTACGTGTGGTACATGGCCAAAGCTTGATGAAGCCTTGGAAAAGACAGCGAAAGAATGTAGAGTATGTCAAGCTCATCAGAAGAATCCAGTGCAGGCACCCTTACATCCATGGCAATGGCCGAATAGACCTTGGTCCAGGATACATATCGACTATGCAGGACCGTTTATGGGAAGTATGTTTCTGCTGATCATCGATACTCACTCCAAGTGGTTAGATATCCATATCGTCAACTCACCTACCACAACATCAACCTTGGAGAAGCTAAGGATGATGACATTTGCTACGCACGGTCTACCGGAGATTATCGTGTCGGACAACGGTGCAGCCTTCACTAGCAAAGAGTTCAACGTTTTCACCGAGAGAAATGGTATTAAGCACGTTACATCATCGCCTTCTACAAATGGATTAGTGGTACGAGCAGTGCAAACATTCATGCAAGGCATGAAGAAACAACGCGATGGAACTGTGCAAACAAAACTCTCACGTTTTCTGTTTAGCTACCGCAATACGCCACAGTCTACCACCGGAGAGACACCGATGCATGTGGCTACGATGGGGTACGAGTGTAAGATCACACTTAGACCTGCTTCAACCAAGCGTTGAGATGAAAGTGGAAAAGGCCCAAGAAGAAATGATCAAACACCACAAACAAACATGCGCGAGCAAGTTCCGTAACTACTCGGGACTGCCCAAATGGCTACTAGGTATTATTGTCAAAGAAACGGGCCCAGTATCTGGTAAAATGGAATTTGAAGATGGTACAGTTGTAAGAACACATCACGATCAACTTCTTCCACGCGTACGCCAAGAAACTCCAGTTGAACGCAAGTTAAACGACGAGCAACCAAAAGAACCCCAAGTGGCTGAAGTCAAAGATCCTACCCCAGCGCAAGTGGCTAGTACTCCTTCAACTCCTGTAGAACGCCGTTACCCAACAAAGGAGCGTAGACCTCCAGATTGTTTTCAGTGACATTGACTTTGTATTTGTAAAATAGGGGGAGGGATGTGATAACCTGGAAACTAGTTGTAATCACGTGACTGACCTCATGGCCTGCTCTACGTCTTGTTTTTCTTGTAGTATGTAGTGCACGGAATAAAGTGTGTTTGAAAGCGTCTTTATAGACCATTTATTATAACTACCTTAGGTGCCACAGTTTTATTTCGCTTCCCTCCCCCTAGAGGGCGTTTATCTCCAGATAATATATTAAAAAACGCAACGCAACGTAACACAACGTAACGTAACGCAACGCAACGTAACAACGTAACGTAACGCAACGTAATACAACGAAACGCAACGTAACGCAACGTAACACAGCGTAACGCAACGTAACGCAACGCAACGTAACGTAACGAAAAAGAGCTCACAATACCAACCAGGTGCATGTTTGATGATGTCCTCCTTAGTTGTGTCAGATCTCTCCAGACGCTCTTCAAATTTGACAAATCTTTGCTGTCTGGCTGAGGGTTTTGCATGTTCAATCAGTGTGGACTTGATTTTTTTAAAGTATTCGAGATAGTCGTCCTTGGTTGAGTCCATTCCGGTAGTAATGACTGTAGTAATGAGACAATAAATGCTGAAGAGCTGAAAATTAAAGAGAAAAATCCTGATGGGTTAAATTTTTCGTGCTAATGTTGCACGAGGATTTTACGAACTTCTGGACAATTATTGCTTTATTCTTCTTGAGTCAGTCTACTCTAACACCCACGCTGATTTTACATATCGTCTTTCATGACGTCACGTAATGTAACGCATTCTCTACTTGAAATCCCTATCTCACACTAATGGATCGCATTTTGCTAAGTGACAACCGCTTTAACATTTTCTAGTGTGAGAGGTACTTTGTAAGGAATCGCCTGCTCTGCTAACTCGTGTATTAGACTTTGAACAAGAGCTATTTACAAGCTAAGCAAGGGTTGGTACTACAAGGCGGGATAGAGCCAGGCCAACCAGAAAGACTTTCCTTTATAGTCGGAGTGGCTGTCAGAAGGAATTCCTTACTCGACCACTTTCCTTATTACTTAGGGCTGTACTTTCCAATCAACTCTGAGTCATACCGCGAACTTGCCTCCGCACTAGTTTGTACAAAGACTAAAGAGTGTGCGAGTGTAACAAATATATATCGACAGTCCTTTAATAACAACTAAACTAAATCAAATTTCCTGTTTACATCACGTTTGGAGTCAAAGAGAAACCCTACGTTGGTCTGTTTGGGTTATAGTGAAAGACGCCTAGGGTGCATCACACAAGCCGAAACACTACACAAATCCTACAATCAAAACGGTCAAGGTTACAACACTTAAAATGCTTAACTATAGTAAATTACTCAAAAATGCATTGAGGTTAATAAATACATAATTACTGGAAATCTGTAGCGTAACACTAGTAAATGTACGGATACTCGAAAATTTTTCCATAAATGTACTTTGTCGAAGGAATCCGCGTACCGATGTGAAAGTCGATCGTTTCATTCTCTCAGCCAATCAGATCCAACATTTAGCTATCCTAAAGGTCATCAGACGTTAGCTCTAGATGTAGTAATCATATTCCAGTTTCCAATCACTAGAGACCGCTGAGCTTCCTGACAAAAGGCGCCTTATATTTATGCAGCCTTAGCCTCCTTTTCAAGAAAACCCATGGGAATAAATTAAACTCGATTGTTGTGTTGTTCTTTATCAACAATTTACGCATTTCTCTCACTGGTATTTTTGAATAATTTACGTTGACTCGAGGCTTAACGCTGTATAAATGCGCCTTTTATCAGGAAACTCAGCCTTCTCTAGTAATTAGAAACTGGACTATTACTTTTACACAGTCCTCCTAGCAAGACCTCATAATAACTTGAAAGCTTCTCAGTTGCTTGCTTTGGAGTCAGTCATTAGGGCACCAAGTTTGTGTCGCGTGAACTTTGAGTTAAAAGAATCATGATTCTAAAAACAGAATCGAAGCGCTATCATGATAGCGTGCGGAAATTCTTTCTCATGCCTCACGTTCTCGTGAACTGACTGAATCCAATAATCACGGAATGGTTTACTGCAGGTTTTGATTGTTACCTTTTTCCAAATACAGCTGTTCAAACCATTTTGGTTTGCTCTGATTTTCGTGTCTGGTATTGTAATGTCATGCTGATCAAGTCTGCCGATTCTCACGGCATGTTGTAAACCACGGACTGGACTGGACTGAACTGGACCCGAAAACTCAGTCCGCGTTTTACAAATCAGTCCGCGATTTTCATAAAACACGGACTCAACTCAGTCCGCGTTTTACAAATCAGTCCGCGATTTTCATAAAACACGGACTCAGTCCGCGTTTTACAAATTAGTCCGCGATTTTCATAAAACACGGACTCAGTCCGCGTTGATCAAAAAACACAGAAAATTTTAAAAAAATCAATTAGCATGGGCGAGAGTTGTTCATTTAATGAACAACTCTCGCCCATGCTAATTGATAATATCTGCATTTATTTATAAGACAGCCGGGAAATTCCTTGATGTGCACAAATTTAATCTAATTGGCAATGTGTTTGGTATTACTCAATCAATCCTAATGAATGTTGTGTCGAGTTATTTAGCAAAACCCGAAGCCATGCAATTGGGGATAGAATGCTTTGAAATTTTCTCTTGGCTTCCAAATACTGTCCAGTGGCTTCTGGTGTTGATTCAAAGTCTATTTCAGTTTCGTACGTGAAACCCAAGGATATTATTCTCCGAGGTCGCCAAAGGTCACACGTTCACAACTGATTATGTACAAAGCTCGGGGGAAACTTTTCAAACCTCAAAATACAAAAGAAAATATAGTCCATTAGAATTAGTCAGTAGTCATTATTTAATTCATTTCTTTACGCTATTTACTGCACTCAGCTGCTTCTCTCATTTTCTTATATGCAGTCTCAAAGCATGGTATATTCTAACAAGAGAAAATCACTTTATTTTGATAATTCAGTAGTATACATTGAACTTTTGCAAATCATCTTAAAGGCATGGGAAAGGCAACACCAGAAACCACTGGACAGTATTTGGAATTAAGCCAAGTATTTGGGTTTTGCTAAATAACTCGACACAACATTCATTAGGATTGATTGAGTAATACCAAACACATTGCCAATTAGATTAAATTTGCGCATATCAAGGAATTTCCCGGCTGTCTTATAAATAAATGCAGATAATGAACAACTCTCGCCCATGCTAATTGATTTTTTTAAAATTTTCTGTGTTTTATGATCAACGCGGACTGAGTCCGTGTTTTATGAAAATCGCGAACTAATTTGTAAAACGCGGACTGAGTTGAGTCCGTGTTTTATGAAAAAACGCGGACTGATTTGTAAAACGCGGACTGAGTTGAGTCCGTATTTTATGAAAAAAGCGGACTGATTTGTAAAACGCGGACTGAGTTTTCGGGTCCAGTCCAGTCCAGTCCAGTCCAGTCCAGTCCAGTCCAGTCCAGTCCAGTCCAGTCCAGTCCGTGGTTTACAACATGCCCCCTACGATGGACGTAGTTTTGGAGGGAAAAGCAGAATTTACGGCACTTTCTTTGTCCAAGTGGGGGAGGTGATCGCCGGTCCCTTTAATTAATTAAGGCTTGACAATATTTCCTTTGTGCATGCACCTTTTAGGGGTTTTGACTCAAATGTTAGCTACGTACCATGACTCCATACTTTTAAAGCCAATTTATAAGAGACCAAATGGGATGGACCTTACATACGACGCATCTTATTTAAGGCCCGACCTTTATGTATAAACGGCACTTTTAGTCTAAGACGCGGCTTCAGTAGTCTCCCTCGCAGCCCTAAACACGGCTGCGAGGGAGACTACGGCTTCAGCAGCTCTTTTAATTTATGCGTCCCTTTTAGGGGTCGTTTATAAGACTGACCACCTATCGCTCCGACCACTGACAAAAGAGTACCCCTTCCCAAGGAGTTTATAAAGTTTATGTTATTGGTTTATAAGCGCAACCAGGGGTGTTCCATGGAGTAGCGTTTATCAGAAATTTAGTTAATGTCAATGTTACAATGCTTTGAGACTGCATATAAGAAAATGAGAGAAAGCAGCTGAGTGCAGTAAATAGCGTAACCTGAAAGAAATGAATTAAATAATGACTACTGACTAATTCTGATGGACTATATTTTCTTTTGTATTTTGAGGTTTGAAAAGTTTCCCCCGAGCTTTGTACGTAATCAGTTGTGAACGTGTGACCTTTGGCGACCTCGGAGAATAATATCTGAGTCTGAGTCCGTGTTTTATGAAAATCGCGGACTGATTTGTAAAACGCGGACTGAGTTGAGTCCGTGTTTTATGAAAAACGCGGACTGATTTGTAAAACGCGGACTGAGTTTTCGGGTCCAGTCCAGTCCAGTCCAGTCCTTCCAGTCCAGTCCAGTCCATGGTTTACAACATGCCCTCGAGGGCTTGTAAGTTGATCTTTTTCCATAGCAATGCATTGCTTTACTCATCGCCAGCAGAGTTCCCTCTATTAACTCTGTCGCCAGTTAAGTTAACAAAATTAGATTAAGCAAAGACTTCTTAGCACGGTGAAGGGAGAATAATATTAAAGACATTGAGTTATGATTCGATGGTTTCGCACGCGATGTGAATATGAATCAAGGTGAGTGCCTGTATATCTGAAATTCATTACAAAGCACATGATTCGCTAGCTCTACCTACTGAGTAATGTATCCATTATTAATGATCATTTTGATTTAATTTCTTGGTATGATTTGCAAATGATCGATTTTGTCACTAGGTAACCGTACTTTTGTCGAAAATTGCTGTTCGTTTTTCACTGTGTTGTATATCGATCGTTAAGCTGCCATTTTCTTTCCTTTGACAAGCGCTAGCGAAAAGTAAAAAGACTTTGGAACTTTGGAACTTTATTTTATTTAACCACGGTAAAAACATCAGTACATACAAATATATATATAACTATTATAATGATATAAAAAGTTTTAAAAATTGTATTAAACTGTTTTACATGTTTGCCGTGCGGGAGTACTTTGTAGATAGAATCGGTTTAATGCTTTGTTTGAAATTAGAGACAGAGTGACTCGCTCTCGTTTGGTGTGGAAGGCTATTCCACAGAGCTGGCCCGCTGTAGCTAATGCTACGCTTTAGATAGTCTGTGCGGGGTTTCGGGAGAGCAAGTTTGTTTTCTATGTCTCTAATTTCATAGCAAGATTCTATGGGTTTAAAAAGATCTTGTATGTATTTGGGCGCTAGTTTGTGAGTTGCTTTGAACATGAGTACAGCCTTAAGTTTTTTACGCCTGTCAGTAAGTTTGTCCCATCCTAGATGATCAAGAATCTCACTTGGACTGTCTTCATATGCTGCATTTGTTATAACTCTAACAGCACGATTTTGAAGTTTTTGGAGTTTGTTAGAGAGCTGTCCGTTAAGACCATCCCATACTGGGCTACAATAGTCAAAGTGAGGCTCTATTAGAGCTTGATAGATCTTGACTGCAGTCTCGGTGTTAATAAATGGCCGAAGGCGTTTGAGTGCGCCAATGGCAGAGGAAATTTTAGAGACAATTTGACCAACATGTATTGACCAAGTCAGGTTCTGGTCAATGGTTACACCTAGTGATTTGGTATGGGATACTCTTTTGATTTCTTGATCTTCTATCTGGGATACGAATGTATGATCGCTAGCCGTGGCAAGTTTTTGGCGCGAGCCAACAAGTATCACTTCGGTCTTAGCTACATTTAAACTAAGTCTGTTGGCTATCAACCATTCACTTAAATTACCAAGTTCATGGTTAAGTACCTCTTCAATTTGGGCTACACTGTTAGATGCTATTGTGATACTAGTGTCGTCAGCATACATTCTGGGTGTAGCTTCTCTCAGGCAGTTTGGAAGGTCATTAATATAAATAAGGAATAGTAATGGACCAATTAAACTGCCTTGAGGGACACCACAAGTAATCGCGTGAGCATTGGAGAGGTGTCCATTAACCAGGCATTTTTGCATGCGCTCAGTGAGGTATGATTGAAACCAACAGAGTGTGCTTTGGTCTACTCCATAGTACGATAGTTTGCGCAGAAGGACTCTCCCTGTTAAGCGGAAATACGGGAACCACAATACAGCAAAAAAGCATCAGAGGGTCATTGGGCTCTCCTTAACCGTTATAATCAGACAGTATGAAAAACAATATTTTACGAGCGAGCGCAGCATCTTCAACTGGCCAACGTGTAATGTTCTTTTTTTATGGACAAACTGAGGCAAACTAATATAAAACATAATTTTAATTTCATTTCAATACAAACATAGCAATATTCCTTACACTGAAGAACGTGCATAAAAAGGTTGCACAACGCTAAAACTTGATAAAACTACAGACAAAATGTTCTTGACTTTAAAATGAAAACGAATCAAAAAAATTTTTTTACTGACTTTGGCTGTCTTCACTTGAAGATTTAACAATGATTCTTCTTCTTTTAACTTTGAATTTCATTTCTGAATCTCCCGTTGCTCATTTATCGCTGCCAGATATTCCCTGAAGATCCGAAGATCATATTCGGTTTTCTTGACAGTATTTTCGTTTTCATTTTCTTTTGAAAACTTCACCAAATGGTCGTCTGAAACCTCTACTGAAAACCCGAGGAGCGCCATTTTTTGCAGGAACGAGCGACAAGAAACTGGCGGGAAGAATGTTTTTAGGACGCGCCGGCGCTTACATCCGGGACATTTGGTACATAACTTTTTCATATCTTCACTAGTGAAACAGACTTTTTGGTATTAATCATTCGTCAGAAAACTATGTCTTGGCGGTGAAATAGAGTGGTTTTCAGTACAAAATAGTGTTAGTTAAACAACAGAAAACAATAGAATTTGCATAAAATTGCACAATTTAGTATTACAAATATTTCACGGATATACTGTTTGCATTCTATGGGCCGATAACAAAATAGTTGATAACTAAATACTATTATGCGCTAAATAGTAAGTTTTTTTCACTGATATATAACATGCACTCTATACAATGTAGTAGAATGAAAGATGGAGAATGAAGTTAAACTCCGGCCACAGGAACAGATTTCTTCGCAAGGTATGTTCGTTATATTATTATTATATATTCATAAACAGTAAATTGCAATAAATTGTGCGGCTCAGGGTATATATCAATGCACGAGAAGTAAAACCGACATGCAAAGATCGATCAAATACTATTAAAGATAACGATGGACATTTCTTAACTCAGGGTGCTTTCTATTTAGTGGAACCAACTGGCCAGAACGGCCTGATTTCTAAGGATGTGATTCCAGCCAGGAGCAAGAAATTGATCGATGTATCATTTAAGAACTGGCCGTTCTGGCCACCTGGTTCCACTAAATGGAAAACACCCACAGAACTGAAAAATAACAACAGCCTAGTATGTCAAGATGGTAGCCGAGGCGCTAGAAAACTTTTAACTAAAATTCGATCAGTCATTTACCGGTTGGTAATTATGAGCCAAAGTTTAATGAAAGAGACAAAATAATATGGTTTGGTCGAAGACCAATATATATATCTATATATCAGGGCCGAGATGTACGAAGGTTGGATAAAGTTATCCACCGGATAAGAGTTATCCACATCCTCGGGGACCCAGGGCGAAGGGGGAGGGTGAGGACCGGAGGGGGAGGGGGAGGGGGAAGGAAAGGAAAAGGGGAAAAGGACGCCCTGGGCATTTGACTGACCCCAAACCATTTCCAACGGCAAAACTTAATCCTATTAGGGATATCCCACGTAAACAAGGTCATATAACAAAAATATCTGGCACATCTCAATTAACGCTTGGATGCTATGACAGTTTAACATGTTTGTGTGTCAAGTCTGCACACCGAGATCAGGCAAAATTTGGTATTAAATTAAAGTCAAACTTTTCCCGAATCCTGTGGGTAGCTTTGCAAACACATCTTGTTTCTGAATAATTTTTGATACAACCAACTTCTGTTTCTGTTTAAGGTTTTCACGTGTCCGCTCGCTTTGTTTAAGAGGTGTTGCAATGCGTGGGGTCAACTTGTTTACTTGTAATTTTAGACGAATCGAGCTCAACCGCACAAATGCTTCTGATTGGCCTCATTATAATTACTCGTGCCCAGGCCTTTAGGCCGGGAACGAGTTATAAACTGCAAATGTTTTTTTTTTCCTCTCGTCGTCCACGAGAATGCGGCATTCTTGCGCAATCGGTGACGTGATGCACCCCTGATTGGTTAAGAACGTAAAAAACAATGCCCTTCATTCATCACCTCCGTAGTGAACGCCAGCGAGGAACTTTAGGAATGCAAGATGGCCGACTACAAAGAAAATAGCTTTCAGAGACAGGCTCTTCTAGGAATAACACATCGTAAAATGGAGCTTTTAACTCGAGATATACCTAGATACTCATAAGAGCTTCAGAATGGGCTGTTATTTTGAGCTTCATCTCCAATACTTTGACCAAATATCCAATTCTAATTGGAGTACTTGAAAGGAGGCCCTCGCGATACGAACTATTTCCTATGAGCTGGAAATCTACGAATTTCTCATCCTACATGTTGCTAAAGGAACATACATAGAAGCAAGTCAATTATATTCCTCATTTAAGCATTCAAAAGATCTTGAGAGGTTTTTGTACTGAATTTTAATATCGGAGACCATTGCATGGTTAGGTTCCATTGACCTTGTATTTCGCGTTTGGTCACGTAACGTCTTTTATTCAATATATAAACCGTCCGAAAAATACACGATTTGTTATTGTGTCAAAAACACCGTTGTAGAAGTTTTTACAGCAAACAATTGAGATACATAGTGAAATAAAAATAATAATAAAACTGGTATATTCGCGGGGAATATTTTTGCATGTCGGAGATATACAATACCTATGCATGATAATAGAAGCAATGACAGACAAATTGACTAATCAGATATTCTTTTATAGTTTAAGTTAACCGATTCAAAAAAGGTCTTATGTTACGGTTAACTACCAGTCCCGGAATAAGAATGCGTGAAACGGTTCGGGGAAGAGGGCTCCCGGGGCACGAGTGAACGCACGTGTGCGTCTAGTTAAATTATAATGAGGCCAATCAGAGAGAGGATTAAGTTTTGCCGTTGGAAATGGTTTGGGGTAGTCAAATGCCCAGGGCGTCCTTTTCCCCTTTTCCTTTCCTTCCCCCTCCCCCTCCCCCTCCGGTCCTCCCCCTCCCCCTTCGCCCTGGGTCCCCGAGGATGAGTTATCCACTGTATAGATTTTATCCGCTGGATAAGAATTTATCCGCTGGATATGGCGCTATTCACCCTTCGTACAACCGGCCCCAGTTAGACTCGTCCTCTTTCCAATTTTTTTTCCATCACTCGCCCATCGTTATATGCTTTACACATCAATCAATTTTTTGACACAATCATACTTATCGTTGTGTTTCTTTCTTGTTTTGCTGTTGTTTTGTTGTTTTTTACTTTGCTTTGAGATACAATATGGAGTCACAAAATATTGAATATAATGCGGCTTCATAATTGATGCTTCAGCTGCGAATGTAATTTAAATATAATCGTTATGAAATTTCATATTGAATTATGATTTATATTTTGTATTCTAATTTTTTTATTTGTCTATTGGTAAAATGTTCGCCGCAGCAGCATCTAATCATTGTACACAGACTCAGTCATCTGTAGCTGAAAGATGCAGGTTCTAGATCAAGAAGCAGAAGAAGTAGCTACATCAAGAGGTAACATGGCTGAATTTCTTCTAACTCAATTTAAGATATACTTTCTTTTTGTGTTTAAAAGCTAAAGATCTTGCTAATTAGCAATTAACATCTTTGATCATCCTATGCTAATCCCCATTCAACCTGCAAGCATATCATTATCATCAGCTGGGAAGAAAAGCAGGATGCCCCCGCATGCAGATAGATTTGAAAGGAAAAGACAGCTCTCGGCAGGAGAAATATATATATTATAGATAACTATTTACATTAATTAATTAGCTATCGGTTCACTGAGCTTTAAATTTTGGGTGACGAATTTATTGTATCTCCATATTGATAAATATGAAAGTGGCACATGGGCTAAAATTTAAAGTCAATAGTGCGTTTTCTTTCTGATCAAACAACACGTATCAACTACTTGTTGAAAATGGGGTATTAGATGCATCAATCAACCAAATTTTTTTTACCAGGTGAAAGGTATTCAATGGTTGAGCAAATTTCCAGGAGTAATTCTGTCCCGAACCAATTCGACACCAAAGTCTCATGGATTGTGTCCATATCTTCTTCACTGGCTAGTCTCATTAATGTTGGAACTTGCTACGTCTTTGGAATATTTTTTCCAAAAATACTTGACGAATTCAAAGCTGGAAAAGCGAGAACAGGTAACTTAGGACGTTTAGGATTCTACTGGATTTGTGTGACTCATACACTCGGTTAACTGAAATTTCGATCCGCTGATGCCAAATCCTTTAGCGTGAAATTGGCCTCCCAGGAAGCCAACAGTATGCACTAATCTCCCTATCCCCATCAGTGCTCGGCTACTCGCGCGCGCCCAAGATAACCAAAGGAATCTTTGATTTGTATAGTTTCAACTAGTTTCCTTCGCAGTACTTTTAAGATTAAGTTTAATTTGAACATATAAGAATAACTCTTAACTGAATACATATACTTTGTACTTATTTTGACCCTTAATGTAAGAGAGGTGTCTATGATCCCGAATAAACTAACTGACTAGATGGGGGTTCCTTTTATGGTCATTTGTTGAGTGTTGCAACAATCCGGACTGTGAATTATCTATGTTTACGTACTTTGTTATATTCTTCTTTAGCTTTTGTTGGGTCGTTCTCCATTGCTTTTCTCACATTACTATGTCCTGTGTCGTCAAAGCTCGTCAATCGCTTTGGAAGCCGTAAAGCCATTGCTGTCGGTGGAGTGACATGCGCACTAGGTCTTTTAGGATCATCGTTTGCCCCAAATCTCTACGTTCTTTACTTTTCATACGGATTTGTGGTAGGAAGTGGATCCTGTCTAGTCTACATGTCTGCCTTCTTAGTTGTTCCATTGTACTTTGACAAGCATCGAAATGTTGCCACAGCTATTGCGTCAGTTGGGCCTGGAGCTGGTCTTCTACTTTTAAGCCCCGTTGCACAAACACTCTTGGAACATCTTACTTGGAGGAAAACATTTTTGGTGATGGCTGGTATAAGTCTTACCTCGAGTTTTTTGGGACTCGGCATTTCGAGGAAGAACACTTCAACGACTTCAGGCTATAAACCTTCAGAGGAAATGAACAAGACGTGCTGTTTTAAAATGAAGGATGCGTTAGACTTTTCTGTGTTAAAAAGTCCTATGTTTCTATTATTGGTTGCAATGAGTTTATTGGTATACACAGGCCATTTCATGCCTTTAGTTCATTTGGTATGTACAGGCTGAAAATTCCTTGTAATTTGCACTATAATTCTTATCTAAGGTCCACTAATATAATGTGCAAATGCAAAAGGATTTGGGGCTTGGGAGTCCAGGAGTGGATTTAGGGGATGGAAGGGTACAAGGGGTAGCGCACCCCTCCTCCTGAGACCACTTTAGGCCCTTTTCTTCTCGGTATTTTTCCAAAATATCCTCTGGATAGATTCCGATTTTTAAGACGCTGCATCCTTTCTAAAGAATAACTTCTGGCCTTCTGCTCTCTCAGAGGAGAAGGTACTGAACTTGGGGTATAACTTGCTGAGGTGTGCCGAACTAAAGGATATGTACCAAGAACTTTTTGAGTTGTTGCAATTGGGATCTATACAGACAATCGGTAATTTTGGTCAATGGCTTCTGAAAATTTGAATGACTGTAGTTTCAAGGCAAACAGATAATTTCGAAATATCCTACACAGTACAAAAGTAACCGGTAATATGACAAATTGTGATTTATCATAACATCAATATTTTTGAGTCCCAAAGTAGTACATGTAGGTTTTTATTACTATAGACTCGATTCCCAGCTGTTCGAATGATAGCCTAACGATCCCTCCACGGGCACTTTGCATGTCGTTGTTTCAAGTCAAACTTGCCTAATGAAATACATTGCATATCATTTTCTTTTCAGATAAAATATGCTGAAGACATTGGTATATCAAGTCACAGTTCATCTTGGATGTACTTTATAACCGGTTCTGTTTCAATGGTCTGTAGAGTGCTAATCGGAAAATTAGGCGATTCTGGTCGGGTTTCTTTTTTCCATATTTTCCAGTGCGGACTTGTTTTAAAAGCACTGGCTGATTTCTTGCTGCCACAGTTTACTCAGCTTGGGTACCTGTATGGTTACGCTGTGCTTCAAGGTATTTGTGAGGCTATGTATTTGACACCTCTCTACTGTAAAGTAATGTTGTTGTATCCCAGACAAGGTCTAGGCTGGCTGATGTTCTTTTCTGGGATTCCGATCTTCTTTGGACCAGCGTTGGCAGGTCAGTGTTCAATTTGTATTTACTCAAGAGCTACTAATGAAGCTACCATTGGAATTATATTGCAAAATCGTCATCAGTCGACTAAAAATTATGAATATTACGGCCATACCGGGACCACGGACGATAGGATAATAATCATTTGATCTCTTTTGAAAATTTATTCAAATTAATTAAACAGACAATAATATTTATTATTTTACAAAAAGGCAGAATTACAGTAAGTAAAGGTAATTTATAAATATTGTCTTTTTAAGAAATTTGAATAAATTTTCAATAATGATTATCCTTGGCCGTATACAGTGTGTTTTTCTAGTCCAGACCAGGCCTCTTTTTATATACCCCACTCCGCTTCGGTAAAGCAGAGTCCAGAAGAACTTGCATGCGCATGCGTTACATGAACCAATCAGACACCGTAAAATTTTGGTGTGACCAGGTTACAAGGCTATCGTTCAATATGGCTGCTGTTTACGAAGGGTTAGACGAAAGGTTACCTGAAATAAATCAGCTATAATATGAAAATTAGGTACTACCTAATAGCGGAGCTCCCATTTAAATATAATAATAATTTTAAATACTTTGTTTTATTTTTTGACGTTTTTGATTCAAATGAAATGGGCTTCCTGTGGTAATAGGCAAACAAAGATTGCATTTTGTTGTAAAAGTTGAAATAAAGATTATAGATCAAGCTTTATTTCTTGCCCTTCAGTCTCCTGAGAATTATAAGGCTTTCAAGCTCAGTCACCATAGTGATTTTTATTCAGATTCAGTCAGATTTTATAATTGACTTTGTAGTAGTGGTTCATAATTCTCAGAAATAGAATGCAAAAATCCCTCAAACTGATTTCATTCACATAAATGCTGTTCAACCTGATTTCAACATCCTTCAATTAAACAATTAGACATTGCAGAACATTATATTTAGATTTTTCTGTCTTGACAGTATTTTGGCATCTGGTTTTTGTACTATGTAGAATAGAATGGCACAGATAAATAGTTGTCATTACACGAAACAAGAATTCTCTCTTCCAGGTTACACTAATCATGACTTTAGATGAAATTGTAAAACAACTCAAAACAACTACTACCTAAAAGCAGAGCTCCAATTTCAATTTAAATATTATTTATGTTCTTGATTCAAATGAATTGGGCTTCCTGTGGTAATTGAAAAAGTTGAAATGAAGATTAATTTAAAAAGCATTTTTAAAATAAGTTTTGGTTTTGGTTTGTATAGTGGGCTTGTATAAAGCTCAGTGACCTTTATTACAGTAAATTTTAATATTCAGATTCACTGTCAGATTTCATAACTGACTTTGTAGTGGTTCATAATTTTCAGAAATATAAAGCAAAATCTCCAAAACCTTTTTAAATTGATACAAGTAATTAAACCTTTTCAACATCCTGAATATTACAGAACAACATATCTTGATTTGTCTGTCTTTACTATATTTGTGACATCTTGTTTTTTTGTGGTTGTTGTTGTTGTTTTGTTTTGTTATTTAATTGACATGTGGAATAGAATGACACACTAGCTAGGTGAATACTTGTCTCCCACTTGTCTCTTCCAGATTACACTGATAATACAGTTTAAGTGTCATTGTCAGAACATCCCGGGCAGATCCAAAAGATCGGGGTCGTCCGATTTACTCTGTTCTTTGATCACTAGTAGACTATCCGATAGGGTGAAGAACCGTGCCATTAAAAGTTTCTTAGGCCTTTTATCTTCCGAGATTGACCACCCCCCTCTGTTTTGGACTCCTGAAGGACTTTGAGACCACTAAATTTTACGGTCACATTGGGGACCTCAGCAACGAATAATGCCTTGTCATGAGCAACTTTCACATTTTGTGAGGGAAATTTAGTCTGTAAATGAGCTATTCTGAGGAGATGAGTCAATTTTGAAAAGTTGCAAAAATTTGAGCGGCTTTGGAAATTTGCATACGAAACTTATCTACCTGCAGATCGTAAAATTTGTCATTTTTAAAGACCATTTTCTCAAAAGTGCGGCAGTTATTTTCCAAATAAATGACAGATTATTAAAGCAGTATACTTGATTATAACGAAACCGTAGAGTTAAAATTGGGATCTATAATACTTCGGGCGTGATTTCCTTCCAAATTTGACAAACATCACTGTTGCGAAGGCGTTGTCGCGTCTAATATTCACTTCCGGTCAACCCATAAATTCTTCTTTCCGCAGCACTAAATGCCGTCAATTCTCCCACAATACTTTTTGAAACCTGAATTAAGTTCAAACTTAATTGTTTGAAACAATAAAATATTTATTTGACTTAATATTTATTCCATCACACAAAATATACCTTCGGATTTATGCTCTGAAAAATAGTTCATCCCGGCGTTGTGGATTTCCACACAATTAATAATAGTATGTAAATCGTCACGTTTACCTTGAATAGCAGAGAAAGACACAAGTAGAAAGAGATTAAAAGCTATTAAATTTGTGATATAATGCTTCAGTGAAATATTCGATCTTCAAGTGTATTTTCTACTTTTGTCGAAACTAATTTGCATAAGAAACTGTCACGCAACGAGGTCAACTAATTCGAATCCCGCAAGCGCATTTTTTAGTTGAATTATTACTTTGCAAACTAAAATTAATTTTTTTCATACAATAAACTAAACCAGAAGCCCGGGATTGCGAGGAATAAACATCGAATGCAAAGGAAAAATAAGTATTCATTAATGTTCCTTTCATCAGTTTCATCCCACTGACATTTCATGCATTTTTGGTTTTTCGTTTTTTTGTTTTGTTTTGTTTTGTTTTGTTTTGTTTTGCTTTGTTTTTTTTTCCGCAGGGTTCGAGAAAAAATAGAATACAATTTATATCAATTTCGATACAGAAAAGGCTAGACAAATAGGGAACTCACACAGGTTCCGGTTTACAGATAAGAAAGTAGTTACAGTTTATTTGAATTTATATTGAGATTGACCTTTTTAAATCTTGTCCAAACACTAGTCTTGAATGCTCGGCAGTTTTTCAAGTACGTAACGAAGGTCGAGCTTGATCATGAAGTCAAATCCCTTTTAATTTGCATCTGATGTCCCTTAGACAATTTCCGCTTGCATACAGGGACAACCTTGTATATATTCTTCAATTGGTTCAATGTAAGTTTTTTTTCTCTTTTCACTTCCTGCTTCAATTTCAATGGTCAGACTTTCACAAATACTTCTAAGGTCTGCAATTCGAAGGTTGTTCAGTTTTCCATCTTTCAATAGCTGGCAAATATTCCTTTCTCCAACTAAAACTGGATGATCAGGGCCCTCCATGTCTTGAACAACAACGTCGCGAAGAGCATAAAAGGATTCCTCGGCTTGCACTGCCTCGATGTCTTCCTCTGTTAGTTCTTCTTCAGTCGCACATTCATCTGACTCCACTTGTTGTTTCCGTTGCTTCGCCGATAAACGCGAGAAGAAACTTTTAATTTGATCGGCAGTTCTCCACTCTTCTGGCTTAAACATTGCCTTCCCATGTTCATCTTTCGCTCTTTTCATTTCTCTTGATAACTGGGCAGGATCTGCCTTTTGCCCAGTCACAGCACCAACGTCAAATTGTTCCACAAGAAATTTTCTGGCCTTTTCTCCCATTCTGGTCCACGTTCTGCTTGTCTTTAACGCCCATCCGATCTTTGGTTCGTTATCAGAGGGTGTCGTATCTGAATGTTGTTCTTCTAAATTGGACTCTTCGACGACGTTTGGGGTTGTGGTGGTATATTTAACACCAGTAACTTTCTCGGCCCATGTTTTCCTTATTGAATCATACATGGATTCTCTCTCAGTTTTGCGCACATGTTTATCGGTATCCATATGAGCCTCTGCCTCAGCCTTTGTCTTGAAAGTGAGGACGCACTCAGTCTCGCTACAAGAGTAGATGTCGTGCTTTGACGTTTGGTCTTGGGCTTTACCTGCAATAACACCAAGATCTTGCTTTCGGGGACCAAAGTCCTGTATTAACTCCAAGCCTGTTTCCTGTTGTGGTTCGATCTGAAGTTCCGTATACTTAATAAGGCGTCCGGGTCCGATTTGAAAGCTTCGCCATGCTCTGATACCATCTTCTTCAAAGGAAAAGTTATTTAAGAGGCTAATGCCTGGTATTTTGTTGTCTTTTCCATTATCTCTCAAGGGATTTACTTTGGCGACGGCAGTCCGACATCCTTTAGTACCACCATGGGATTCAAGGGCTTCTTTCATATCTTCTGCTGTCTTGATGTCGTGCTTTTCGTTGACATATCTTCTCATGTGACCTTTCATTGGAGCTATTTTTCGATCGCAAATGTCTTTTCCGGCTTGGGGGTCAGAAAAGTCATATCTCAATGGAAGGATACCAGTTCTCTTGGCAATGTAAGGCAAGCTGAGTAGAAGAGCACCATTATGATAACAGCCTGCATTGTCTGAACGAATGTAGGCTTTTTTGATTGTAGGATAATCTTGTCGGACGACATGCAAAAGGTTTTCGACGATTGATACAACAGCAAAAGCATCTTGGCCACACGAGTCAAACAAGTGCACATAACATTCCACTTGAAACACTCTGTCCTTCTTAGTTATCACGGCAGAAACATGCCAACTTTTCCCCCTTTTTCCATAGAAATCACTCATACGCTCTCGGTAATGTTGAGGAAGGTACTTCATGGCCCAATCCATCACTATGAGACATGCGTCGTCTTTGAGATCATTGAGCGCCTGATGTTTAGCCTCATCTTGGTTTATCAGGCGTAGTAGGTGTGATTTCCAAGCACTGATGGCGCGAATATATTCAGCAACTTCAAACTTTATAATCTCCCGCTGCTCTTCTGTAATATTTACGAGTTCAGCTTTTAGAGAGATTTCTTGAAGGACTCTTCTTAAAGACTCACAGCTTTCACACAGAACATCATGCTTGTGCTGGCATTCACGCTTGAAAGCCTTATCTTTAGGATCACTAAGAGCGTAGACTATGCAATGGTCTTTGCAGTGTTCGTTGATGCCAATGTGCGCCTTAAAACCAGCTTTTAGATACCTTTTCCCTTCTCTCAGTTTGTTTTGTGCATCTTTTCCCCATTGTTCACCGGCGCCATTATCTACCAACGAGTCTATGATTTTCATCATGTTATCAAATGCCTCTGTTCCTTCTGCAGTTAGATTATCTAGTCCTTGTAGGGATGTCTGCATAGATGCGGAGCAAACCTCGAGCATTCTCCACAGCGATCGATCACTCGCAGGCTGAAATTCTTGCTGCTCGCAGTAGTCTTTATACTGTGTAATAATTCTTGATGGTATCAGTGTCCTAATAACTGCCGGGATAATGATCTTTTCACCAGAATCAAGCTTCATGGTTTTAGTTCCAAAGGCTACATCCTGAGTGAATTCAGGGCGGGAGAGAAACTCTATAAAGTGGTCTACCTTTGCTTGAGGAATTCTTTGATGAAATTGAGGATGGGCGGGCACTGGCTGACCTTTTCCTGCCTGGGTAGCATGTAAACGGGCTTGATCAATACGCCATTTGGAGAGACCAGGTATCATTTGCTGCAGCTCAGATTTACTGAAATCATTTGCAAAGAGGGACAATATCTGTCGTTTTGTTTGCCAAGATTCTGCTTGTATGTACGATTTGACGAGAGCATCCACTAGATTTTCATTACCATCAAAATGAGGCCTAATAGAACCACCTGCCTCCAATCCAGGTACTAGTAGACCTCCTTGTTTTATGGATTCCCATAAATGTTCCTCTTGACCAGGGCTGATAACAGAAAATGCACTTGTTACAATTTCCTTTGCTTTTCGCGAGTAATACTTCTGTTGCGTAACTGATATGTCATCCCACGAAGTGTTGAGCGTTGACAGTACTGGGCTGATACGACCATCACTTAATTTGTGGATCGCTTCGTTTAGTGTCGTTCTCTTTTGTTGCTGGAGCTCAATTTCATCAACCCAGATACTTACTTCCTGTTCAGGAAGACTGCTACTCTGTGATGACTGTGAAGAGGTTGTTACTGTCTGAGTATCATCTTGAAAATGACTGTCTGATGAGGTACCAGGTTGTGATAGATCAGCGGGCTGTACACTTAGTGGTATTTCTAGTTCCTCTTGGACTTCTTGCTGGGACGTCTGTAACAATAATGCCAAAACCGAATTCGTATTACGGGTTCTCAGTTGCAAAATTAATGTTAGTGAGAATAAGAGACAACACCGGCTTCCTGTGTTGAATTAGGACAAGAGACCATAATACTAAGAGAGCGAAACTCAGTATTGATGTCTGTGCGATGTTCGCGGCGACTAAAGGCCCAGACACACAGTGCAACATTTCCCGAAACATTTGCTGAAACATCGCGCGCAACACTGTTGCACCGTGTGTCCACCACTGAAACATCTCGTGCAATGTTGCGCGCAACAGTTCTGGACAGTTACAGAAGTAGAACTCGATCCTATTTCTGCGACTGTTGCGCGCAACGTTTCGCGAAACACAGGAATGGGTGGACACACGCTGCAACATTGTGTTGCGCGCGATGTTTCAGCAAATGTTTCAAGAAATGTTGCACCGTGTGTCCGGGCCTTTTTATAAGGCTATTTTTTAGTAATTTCGCTATCGCGCGCGGAAGGCTCTCAAACAAGAGAATTCAAGAGCCAAAAGCAAACAGTCCCGTCCGCGCGCATGTTAAAAATCAAATTCTGTAGAAGGATTTCACGGTAGCCATGTTTGTGGTCAAAATAATTGAGTTTGTCATTTAAAAACTTTTTATTGTACTTGCACAAACATGGCTGCCATGAAATCCCTCTATTGTTTCAGAGCCCGCTGCGCGCGCGATGGCAAAATTAATAAAAATAGCCTTGTCGCCGCGAACATTCAACAGACATCGATACCGAGTTTCGCTTTCTTAGTATTATGGTCTCTTGATTAGGAGAGAAGAAGACTAGGGACGAAACGGGGGAGAGTAAAAGAATAACTCCTCCTTTTTTCCTCTTCCCCACCCCCCATCCCCTCCCATTTAATTGCCGAAGGAAGCGCCGAGAATGATGAAGAGTTGTCTGCGAAGGAGGCTAGTGAGAATAAGTAAACTGACTATACTTACATGATCTGAATTGCTGTCACTTTGCTCTGCTCTTTTTTATAGTGAATATGTCGACATGCCTCGCAAACGGCTAAAATATTGACGTGTAAAAATGAGTGTTGGGATATTTTTCTTTGGTATTTGCCACAGGGTTCCCAAAAGTTATTATTTAGCTCGGCCCATGAACCCTGCATCTAGTAAGGGAAACATTTGTTCGATACCATTTTAAAAGTTTCGTTTGATCATTAGCAAAGAAGAAAAAATAATTAGTAAGCACAATAAAAAAATCATCCCTCAAAAGTCAGATACCCTTGGTTACATGAACAATAATGAAACTTTGTGAAAAAACTGTTCCCACTTTTAAACGCAGCATCTTTTGCGGTGCGTTCAATATTATTCAGTATTCGGTAAAAGAATGAAATTTCTGTTAAATAACTTACCAGAACCAATTGGGACAACTGAGTCAAACAGTTGATGGATTTCTGCAGACATGGACGCATTTACTCTACGGGGAAGCTTTAGTTGTTTTCTGGGTCCTTTGTGTGCAGGATAGCTACACACACGACTTTTGCGCCCTTGCCAATCAGTGGTGAGGCTTTTGCGATGTTTTGGGCAGATTGTCATAACCTCTACCTCATGACTATCATAATGAAACAATCCTGAGCGATTCAAAATTAAATCCTTTTCAGACAGCACGGTCTTTCCCCGTCCACGTTTACCAGTAACTTGTAAGCTTACTAGATGAGATGTCATATCTTGAGTACATGCTGATAACGGAACTAGAGTTGAACCAACACCAACAAGACCACATGGAGAATTCTCTGCTACGAACGAGCAACTTACTTCTACCGCCATTGTGCATGGAAAAGACAGATTGCACAATCAAAACCCGGTTATCGACATTCACAATCAGTCACACAATATGGCACCTAATTTTACAGTCTCAGTGACAAAGCAACTCCAGTTCCCAAAAGCTTACCAGTAACATCCAGCCATATTGCCAATTTTTGTTAGTTTGGAAAAGTAACAGTTCAAACAAAAAGGAACAAAACGGGAGCTTTCATTATAACGCGATGCGGGATTCGAAATAGTTGACCTCGTTGCGTGACAGTTTCTTATGCAAATTAGTTTCGACAAAAGTAGAAAATACACTTGAAGATCGAATATTTCACTGAAGCATTATATCACAAATTTAATAGCTTTTAATCTCTTTCTACTTGTGTCTTTCTCTGCTATTCAAGGTAAACGTGACGATTTACATACTATTATTAATTGTGTGGAAATCCACAACGCCGGGATGAACTATTTTTCAGAGCATAAATCCGAAGGTATATTTTGTGTGATGGAATAAATATTAAGTCAAATAAATATTTTATTGTTTCAAACAATTAAGTTTGAACTTAATTCAGGTTTCAAAAAGTATTGTGGGAGAATTGACGGCATTTAGTGCTGCGGAAAGAAGAATTTATGGGTTGACCGGAAGTGAATATTAGACGCGACAACGCCTTCGCAACAGTGATGTTTGTCAAATTTGGAAGGAAATCACGCCCGAAGTATTATAGATCCCAATTTTAACTCTATGGTTTCGTTATAATCAAGTATACTGCTTTAATAATCTGTCATTTATTTGGAAAATAACTGCCGCACTTTTGAGAAAATGGTCTTTAAAAATGACAAATTTTACGATCTGCAGGTAGATAAGTTTCGTATGCAAATTTTCAAAGCTGCTCAAATTTTTAAAACTTTTCAAAATTGACTCATCTCCTCAGAATAGTTCCCATACAGACTAAATTTCCCTCACAAAATGTGAAAGTTGCTCATGACAAGGCATTATTCATTGCTGAGGCCCCCAATGTGAACGTAAAATTTAGTGGTCTCAAAGCGCTTCAGGAGTCCAAAACAGAGGGGGGTGGTCAATCTCAGAAGATAAAAGGCCTAAGAAACTTTTAATGGCATGGTTCTTCACCCTATCGGATAGTCTACTAGTGGTCAAAGAACAGAGCAAATCGGACGACCCCAATCTTTTGGATCTGCCCGGGATGTTCTGACAATGACACTTAAAGTGACTATAAAAACAGCTACTTGAGTGACACAACAAGAAAACAAGGAACTAAGCATTTTTAGTCTGCATTTAAGGTCTCGTAGGGCTCACTGAGCAACTTCATGCTTAATGGTAAAACAACTCTAGTTTGTATGCAAAATTCCTTCTTTTATTCCTGTCAATTTTTTCATTAAATTCCAGACCTAAACTTGAGCTGTATTTACACATTAGTGGGGTGGAAATAAGTTCAAAATCATTTTTTTACTAATTTTAGAACTAGTGCAAAAGGTTCACCGTAAAACAAATGTCGCTGTACATTTCATGTACTTGATCGAGTGTTTGTTTAAACTTGGCCACAGTTCAACGTGCATAAAAGTTTATTTTTTAAAGACATCAATCCCAAATAAAAGATCAAAGATCAAATATAGGTACAAGAGACGTTTTGACATCATTTTCTGGCCACGGTCTTTACCTTGAAGTGCTTTCCTAATCGGTTGTCTTTAGAAGCATAGTCCTAGATCCTTGTTTCACGCTCAATGCAGACGATTCTTGACTTCCAACTTTGGCTAGATTTTTAAGCAGCTTTACTGAAGGCATCTTCACGAAACGAAGAATACACGAGCCTCAATGACTCATTCATTATATGAGAAGATTTTTAAAGCTAGGAATCCAACTAAAAAGTCGTCCAACTTTGAAAATATTCTCTGTGTCCTTCGTCTTTCGAGCAGCTTTTGAAACGACACCGGGCCCGAAAAAAAATTCAAACGTACGTTTTTTTCGCTTTAACCTGTCAAGATTGGCACAGATTAATGATCATGAAAATCGCTAAATTTTTACGATGTTTCGAGAATAATATTTTTAAGTTTTGCAAGTTAAAACTGCAAGGAAACTTGTAAATTTTCAGTTTTCAAAGTGTCAGCGCGCGTCAAGTTGGCGCCAAAAAGCAATAAGCCAATCAGCATCGCGATGTACACGGACGGACGTATGTACGGACGGACGGACGGAAGTGACGTACTGAGTCATGAAAAATCAACTCGATGGACTACCATTTTTTCTTAGGTATGGTGCTCCGCGCGGGAGCTCCGCTATAATGGGGCTCATTTAATTTTGAAAACGAATTCATCGAAGCAGTTAAGTATGCCTTCACTTGCACGCGTTTTGACCCAAATTGGAGCAAATCCAAGCCCTGTATGACTTGTCGAAAAACCCGCTTGTGACCAGGTGGTTCATGTCACGCATGCGCATGCAAGTTCTTCTGGACTCTGTTTTACCGAAGCGTAGCGGAGTAAAAAGAGGCCTGGGTCTGGACTATGGGGTTTCTAAAAATAAAATTGTAATGTAATATATTTCGTGGCTGATCAATACTGTTCTGTTTTGTAGGATTAATTGCCGACTTATCTTGGTCCTATGAACCAGTCTTCTACGTATCAGGAAGTATTCTATTTGCTGCTTCATTGGTTCCGTTTTTTCGCCATTTTATTAGAAAACCAGAAGGTCGTAGGAATGAAATTGAATTGTGTTCTATGGACTTAGAAATACTTCTTGTAGTCGAAAAGGAAACAGCTATATAAGAAATTAGATCTTCTGAAGAACCTTGAGAAAATGAATTAATGAGTAACTGTACTTAATTTAATCTCACAGCCAATATTGTGAGCTACGTACAATTCTAGTGTTAGTATAACAATACAGAGGCAACAATATATAACAATACGATCGTTTTATATTACTTTTATAGAATATTTTCAAAGTTTTTGTTCGAGCCAGGTCTTTGTCCTCTGATATAAACACGTTCGCCAGCGCCAATAAACGGGCCCATTTTATCTCAAATATGTTTTATAAAAACAATGAATAAATAAAGCTAATTTCCATTATTATACAATTGTGACGTAAATTTATCAAATAAGGTATCGTTTGAGGGCCAATATGGGACTGTAATACCCTCTAGAAAACCGGTTTGCGTATTCGGCCCTGCGTGACGTCAAGGCTTCAAACCGGTTTGTTTTTCCCGCGCGCGCGCTGGTTTGCAAAAAGGGCTGTTTAGAAATCCGGTTTGCGTATTCGGCCCTGTATGACGTCAAGGCTTCAAACCAGTTTGAAGCGCGCGCGCGCGCGCTGGTTTGCAAAAAGGACTGTTTCGATAATAAATATACTGTTAAAAACAAAGCGAAAAAGCAATTGTATAATAAATCCTCGCCTAAAGGCTCGGCAAAATACGTACGCGACTCGTAAAATATCAGCCCGTAATCTTACACGTACACACAAAAATATCTAATAAGTGGTATGTAATAATGGCAATTATTACATTATAACAATTCATATAATTAAGAAATGGGAAATAATTAAGTAGGAGGGTCAAAAAGGCAAATCTTTAATGACTCCTCCCCCAGTTCTCGTTCCCTACTCGGACTCATCATTCAGGAAATATACACTCTTATTCATCATGCCAATAGCAATTCCTGATCACCGGATATTCCGGCCAATTGTTTTTATTTATTTATTTATTTTTTTTTTTTTATTATTTTCTGGCATTACCTACACGACTTCCACCACCAATTATAAACAACTTAAATGGTTTGCGGGACAACATGCAGATTTTGATGCCATTTTTATTGTTCCTTGCATCACTCCCGAATCCTCCTCCCTCCCTTGTCCGTATTATGCAGCGTCTGGACCCAGGATTCGTTAGATTCCAGTACAGAGGAAGAAAACATCGAAAATCAGAGATATCTGTTCTGGCTGAACACAGGGGAGCTTCCAGAAACCCTTTCACATATCACAGTTAGTGTGCAATTGTCACGCCTTAACAGAAGGGGAAGAATGAGGCAAAGAAAAAGAAATTCAAAACTTTCCAACATCAACAATTTATGTGGCTCAGGAAATACCCTTGTTTAATTTGGTTTGGATGTTTGATGTTAGTCCATTGACAGTCTCAAGCATAACTTATAGTGTTGTTACCGCCACCGCCCGGTTGGCTCAGTTGGTAGGGCGCCGGACTAGTGTGGCTGGAGACCGGGGTTCGATTCCCGGTGCGGACCAACACTCAGGGTCTTAAAATAACTGAGGAGAAGGGTGCTGCCTTTGTAACTACATCTGCAAATGGTTAGACCTTCAGGTCTTCTCGGATAAGGGACTTTAAAAGCTGTAGGCCCTGTCTCCCATCCCTTCCCTTAAAACCTGTATATGGGGGACATTAAAGATCCAGTTGTACTGTTCGCAAATAGTAGGGGATTGTCGCCCGGTACAACAGTCTGTCCTTACTACTAACAAACTCTAAGCGCATTTGATTATTTCATATAGATATTTGCGCTATATAAATGCAAAAATTTCATTTTCATTTTTGTTCCAGTCCTGTGGCGGTATTTTCGTAATCAGGTGTCCTGGCCATCTATTGCAGAATGGAATGCTATGCGGAGGGAACTGGCGTTTTTTCCCAGATGCAGTGGGGTGCATTGATGGAACACCCCATGAAATTGACAGACCCGAATTGGAACCCCAAAGAAATTTCTACAGTGGTCATCGTCATTATCACCTGATGAATACCCAACTCATAATCTTGGAAATATTGTTTTCCTACAGGCTGGTTTTCTAGGAGCCCTAAATGATGCTAGCAATTTTCAATTAATGGATAGAATCGGACCAGGTACAAATTATGATATGCCTCGTGGTGGCGTGCTTTTGGCGGACAAGGGTTATGGTGATGTCCACCCATTGGTAACACCTTTTCGCGCGACTCGAATTCGACGCTTGCCAAGGAATCAGCAAATTAAGATTTGCAAGAAGATTCAATCGAAGACTCTCCAGATGCCGAATCATAGTTGAACTCGTCATAAAGCATGTAAAAACCTATTTTGCTATAGGAAGCATTTGGAGCCACCATAAGTGGTTTCAACCAGTAGTCGTAGAACTTTGTACTTTCCTAGCTCAGCGACACATTGTACTGTTTGATGATGTATAGTGACAATGTGTATATAATATACACCTATTTCAAAAAAGGTTGTCGTATGAGAGGTCTCAAGCCTACGCGACTAGACCGAAAAGGAGTATGGGTAGTTGCAAAATTTCACTCTCTTTTTCGCATTGGTCTTGATTTTAGCATCAGCAAATGAAGCTCTTTGATGTATTAGGTCATTGCAAGCTGAAGTTGAATTATGGTGTGGACATTTACGTGGTTTTATAGCTTTAGTAATTTTTACCCATGCTTCCTTTCGGGTGAGTCGCGTAGGCTTTTACCGACAACATTTATTGAAATAGGTGTAATTACAGTAGAGTGCACGCACTTTATCCGTGAAATAGTTACTAACTTTTTAGTGCGTAATAGAGTACAGACACTAAAAGTGTGCAACGTAAATAGTACTAAATAGTGCTAAATTATGCAAATTATTTTGTTTTCTATTGTTTAATTAGTGCTATTTAGTACTAAATAGTGCAAAGTATTGCACACTTTTAGTGTTTGTACTCTATTTAGTCATCATCTGTTTTAGTCATCGACCAACTAAGAATTCATTCAGGCATAAAACTACACAAAGAAACACAAAGACCTCTTGATGCGTTACTATTGTATTTTTGCACTGTCCTGCTTCAGTAGTATCCACTACTTTGTACAAAATAGTTGCAATTAGACAGTACTAAATAAGTTTTATTTCACGGATTAGAGTGATTTTCATCGGACTGTGAAACAATTACTAATAGTCAGTGTTTAATAGCGGAGCTCCCGCGCGGGCCGAAGGCCCGCGCGAGCGGAGCACCATACCTAAGAAAAAATGGTAACCCATCGAGCTGATTTTTCATGGACCGACACAGGAAGCCCAGTGTCCGTACGTACGTACATACGTACATACGTCCCTGTACATCCCACAGGGGTAACCGCTGGCCAATTTACAGTTTCCTTGCAGTTTTAACTTGCAAAACTTAAAAATATTACTCTAGAAACCTCGTAAAAATTTAGCAATTTTCATGATCATTAATCTGTGCCAATCTTGACAGGTTAAAGCGAAAAACAACGTGCATTTGAATTTTTTCGGGCCCGGTGTCATTTCAAAAACTGCTCGAAAGACGAAGGACACAGAGAGCATTTTCAAAGTTGGACGACTTTTTAGTTGGATTTGTAGCTTCAAAAAACTTCTCATAATGAACGAGTCATCGAGGTCGTGTATTCTTCGTTTCGTGAAGATGCCTTCAGTAAAGCTGCTTAAAAATCTAGCCAAAGTTGGCAATCAAGAATCATCTGCATTGAGCGTGAAACAAGGATCTAGGACTATGCTTCTAAAGACAACAATTAGGAAAGCACTTCAAGGTAAAGACCTTGGCCAGAAAATGATGTCAAAACGTCTCTTGTACCTATATTTGATCTTTTATCTTTTATTTGGGATTGATGTCTTTAAAAAAATAAACTTTTATGCACGTTGAACTGTGGCCAAGTTTAAACAAACACTCGATCAACATAAAATGTACAACGACATTTGTTTTACGGTGAACTTTTTGCACTTGTCTAGTTCTAATAATAATAAAATAAGTAAAAAAATGATTTTGAACTTATTTCAACCCCACTAATGTGTAAATACAGCTCAAGTTTGGGTCTGGAATTTAATGAAAAAAATTGACAGGAATAAAAGAAGGAATTTTGCATGCTCTGTCAGTGAACCCTACGAGACCTTAAATGCATGCAGACTGAAAATGCTTAATTCCTTGTTTTCTTGTAATGTCGAGTGGCTGTTTTTATAGTCACTTAAAACTGTATTATCAGTGTAATCTGGAAGAGACAAGTGGGAGACAAGTATTCACCTAGCTAGTGTGTCATTCTATTCCACATTAAATAACAAAACAACAACAACAACCACAAAAAAACAAGATATGTCACAAATTTAATATAGTAAAGACAGACACATGAAGATATGTTGTTCTGTAATATTCAGGATGTTGAAAAGGTTTAATTACTTGTATCAATTTAAAAAAGGGTTTGGAGATTTTGCTTTATATTTCTGAAAATTATGAACCACTACAAAGTCAGTTATGAAATCTGACAGTGAATCTGAATATTAAAATTGACTGTAATAAAGGTCACTGAGCTTACAAGCCCACTATACAAACCAAAACCAAAACTTATTTTAAAAATGCTTTTACAATTACCACAGGAAATCCAATTCATTTGAATCAAGAACATAAAAATATTGAAATTGAAATTGGAGCTCTGCTTTTAGGTAGTAGTTGTTTTGAGTTGTTTTACAATTTCATCTAAAGTCATAATTAGTGGAACCTGGAAGAGAGAATTCTTGTTTTGTGTAAAGACAACTATTTATCTGTGTCATTCTATTGTACATAGTACAAAAACCAGATGCCAAAATACTGTCAAGACAGAAAAATCTAAATATAATGTTCTGCAATGTTAAATTGTTTAATTGAAGGATGTTGAAATCAGGTTGAACAGTATTTATGTGAATGAAATCAGTTTGAGGGATTTTTGCATTCTATTTCTGAGAATTATGAACCACTACTACAAAGTCAATTATAAAATCTGACTGAATCTGAATAAGCATCACTATGGTGACTGAGGCTGAAAGCCTTATAATTTTCAGGAGACTGAAGGGCAAGAAATAAAGCTTGACCTATAATCTTTATTTCGACTTTTACAACAAAATGCAATCTTTGTTTGCCTATTACCACAGGAAGCCCAATTCATTTAAATCAAAAACATCAAAAAATAAAACAAAGTATTTAAAATTATTTTTATATTTAAATGGGAGCTCCGCTATTAGGTAGTACCTAATTTTTATATTAGTGTCTAATAGTTGTATTGCAACAAAAGAAAACAATGGCTGCAGAGTCTATTAGTGTCTATTAGCTTAGTAACTATTTCACAGTCCGGTGAAAATCACTCTAAGTGCATGCACTCTAGAGTGGTTTTCATAAACCCGTGAAATAGATACTAAACTAATACACATTAGTAGACCATAATTCAATTGTTTTCTTTTGTTCTTATTTGACTATTACACATTAACTGCTAGTATTTATTTCACGGGTTTATGAAAACTACTCTATAATGTCAGCGAGAACAAGTAAACATCACTGTGTAGTGCAAAAAACCAAAACAAAAAGCTTATCCAGGCGTACAGTTAATTTGCATAAATAGAGCGATAGCACTAAAACCGTAAAACAAGTACTAACTAAAAAGTTCAAATAGTACTAATGAAACAATAGAAAACAAAGGGTTTTGCTACTATTTGTCTCTATTTAGTTACTAAGTTATAATTTCACGGTTTAAGTGTTATCGCTCTAGTAGTCATTTCTACTATAGTGGTTAATTATCATACGCAGTGCACTTATGCGAAAGATCTCTATTTAGAGGGTCTGGATGGGGGTGTGCAAATGTCAGTTGTCAGTTAAATTTTGGCCTTTTTGTCAGTTGTCAGTTAAATGGAAATTAATGATTAACAAAGGCTTTTATTTATTTCTCATGACATTTTTTCTATCTAAGCCAGTTTTACGACCAAAATTCAGCAATTTGACATCCACTTGAACTTTGTCACATGCAGCTGTCCCTGGGAGAGATGGGAGAGATGGGTTATCGGATTTTGGTTGAATTGTCAGTTAAAAACAGGCTACACAAATGTCAGTTGCCATTTAAATTCTAAGGCATTTGTCGGTTGTCAGTTAAATTTTGGGCCATTTGTCAGTTGTCAGTTAACCCCATCTAGACCCTCTATTTATACAGGTGGTTATATTGGCCTCTTTTTCAAGAAATACCCTTGGGATTAAACTGGATTATTGTGTTGTTCTTTATCACTGGTATTTTTGAATAATTTACGTTGATTCGAGGCTACAAGCTAATCCTTTGTTTGTGCATCTGTTGTCTAACTTTGCAGCGGTAACACTGATCAAACTCGAAAAAGGTAAATTAAATCGTATTGACAAATGTCGGTGAGTAGACTAAATAAATGTGCCGTAAATATGATGTAACAGGTTTCACCAAGAAATTACTTCGTTTACATGTATGAATTTTAGAATGGCTTCATGAATGAAACCGGTTTTACCGGTTCTGAAAAAGGATCAAAACGAGATAAGCCTGGCCTCCAATGTGGTTTATGCGGTAGTATGAATGAAAGATGGAGAATGAAGTTTAAACTCCGGCCAGCTGGAGGAAAAGATTTCTTCCCATGGTATGTTCGTTACATTATTATTGTTTATATTTATACAGTAAATCGCAATGAATTGTACGGCTCAGGAAATGCATCATTGCATCAGAAGTAAAACTGACAAAGATCGATGAAATACTATCAAAGATGGACGTTTCTAACTCAGAACTGAACACCAGAATTAAGCTTAACTAAAATTCAATTTCATTCGCCGGTTGGTTCATGCGGCAAAGGTTAACGAAAAAGACAAAATAATGTGGTTTGGTCGAAGACCAATATTTCTATTCTATCCGGTTGCTGGACTCGTCCTCTTTCCGAATTTTTTATCACTCACTCATCGGTACGTATGTTTACACATCAGTGGTATTTTGACACAATCATGCTTATCGTTCTATGTTTCTTTTCTTGTTTTGCTGTCACTTTGGTTTGGAGCCACAAAATATTGATATTCACGGTGTCATAATTGATGCTTGAGCTTTGAATGTGTAATTTATTCGTATAGGAAATCGCACGATCTTGAGTACAATTCGGAATTAATAGGTACGAGTAATGTTTTGAAAGTTCTCAAAATAGGACGAGCCTTTAGGCGAGTCCTATTTGAGAGTTTTCAAAACATTACGAGTAACTATTAATTCTGAATTGTACGAGAAGATCGTGCGATTTTTTATTTATAATACACCATACAAAATTTCAATTAACGATAGTCGTTGCCATAGCGACTTAATAGGTACTCTGCAGAGTACAATTAACGATTTAATTGTACTCCTCTCGTCCAATCAGAATCGAGTAATTTTGTATAGTGTATTATAAATCCTGAAATCGTTATGTTGTGAAATTTCATAATGGATTATGGATTTATATTTTGTATTCTAATTCAGATTTATCTTTTGTCCATTTTGAGCAGCATGTATTAAATCATTGTACACAGCTGCAGACTCAGTCATCTGTAGCTGAAAGATGCAAGTTCTAGATCAAGAAGTAGCTACATCCAGAGGTAACATGACTGAATTTCGTCTAACTCGATTTAAGATATACTTTCCATTTCTAATCACCATTCAACCTGCAAGCATATTAATATCATCAGCTGAGAAGCAAAGCAGGATTCCCCTCATGCTTATGTAGATTTGAAAGGAAACGAAGCTATCAGCAGGAGAAAAAGATAACCATTTACAGTAATTAGTTGCTGGCCATTATCAAATCCTTGTTCGTAGATATCGGTTCACCGAGCTTTAATATTTTGCTGACGATTTGCATCTTCATGTTGATCAATTAGAAAGTGGCACATGGGCTAAACGTTTAAGCAAATAGTGCGTTTTCTTTCTGATCAACAACACGTATATGTTCATGGAGATTAATCTGTACTGGTGGATACTATAGACAGTGGTAAATGGTTAAACTTTGAATATTCAGTAGAACAAATTGAAAACTTACTTAAGCTTTCGATCCCGCTTACGTTCTAGGATCTCTGAGGATCTTGATCACATGCATTGACTGCAGTCATGCTCTCTTGAGTTTTTATTCCTCGCGATACATTTTGTTGTACTGAGCATTCAAAGTTTAAACGTTTACGCTATAACACGTATATGATCAAACTACTTGCATGTTGTAAATGAAGTATTAGATGCAAGCATATTATCATCAGCTGGGGAGCAAAGCAGGATGCCCCCGCATGCCGATAGATTTGAAAGGAAAAGAAAGTAAAAAAAAACACGTAATATGATCAAACTACTTGTTGTAAATGAACTATTAGATGCATTAATCAACCCAACTCTTTCTCATCCAGGTGAAAGGTATTCAATGGTTGAGCAAATTTCCAGGAGTAGTTCTGTCCCGAACCAATTCGACACCAAAGTCTCATGGATTGTGTCCATATCTTCTTCACTGGCTAGTCTCATTAATGTTGGAACTTGCTACGTCTTTGGAATATTTTTTCCAAAAATACTTGACGAATTCAAAGCTGGAAAAGCGAGAACAGGTAACTTAGGACGTTTAGGATTCTACTGGATTTGTGTGACTCATACACTCAGTTAACTGAAATTTCGATCCACTGATGCCAAATCCTTTAGCGTGAAATTGGTCTCCCAGGAAGCCGACAGTATGCACTTATCTTCCTATCCCCATCAGTGCTCGGCTCATCAGTAACAGCACAAGCTGACTGACTACGGCTACTTGCGCGCGCCCAAGATAACCAAAGGAATCTTTGATTTGTATAGTTTGAACTGACGAGGCACTGAATACAGGTACTAGCGCGCGCCCAAGATAACCAATGGAATCTGTGATTTGTATAGTTTCAACTAGTAAAACTTGGCTAGATGGGGGTTCCTTTTATGGTCATTTGTTCAGTGTTGCAAAAGATTCCGGACTGCATGTGAATTATCTATATTGACGTACTTTGTTATATTCTTCTTTAGCTTTTGTTGGATCATTCTCCATTGCTTTTCTCACATTACTATGTCCTTTGTCGTCAAAGCTCGTCAATCGCTTTGGAAGCCGTAAAGCCATTGCTGTTGGTGGAGTGACATGCGCACTAGGTCTTTTAGGATCATCGTTTGCCCCAAATCTCTACGTTCTTTACTTTTCATACGGATTTGTGGTAGGAAGTGGATCTTGTTTAGTCTACATGTCTGCCTTCTTAGTTGTTCCATTGTACTTTGACAAGCATCGAAATGTTGCCACAGCTATCGCGTCAATTGGGCCTGGAGCTGGTCTTCTACTTTTAAGCCCTGTTGCACAAACACTCTTGGAACATCTTACTTGGAGGAAAACATTTTTGGTGATGGCTGGTATAAGTCTTACCTCGAGTTTTTTGGGACTCGGCATTTCGAGGAAGAACACTTCAACGACTTCAGGCTATAAACCTTCAGAGGAAATGAACAAGACGTGCTGTTTTAAAATGAAGGATGCGTTAGACTTTTCTGTGTTAAAAAGTCCTATGTTTCTATTATTGGTTGCAATGAGTTTATTGGTATACACAGGCCATTTCATGCCTTTAGTTCATTTGGTATGTACAGACTGAAAATTCCTTGTAATTTGCACTATAATAATAGTAAATTCTTATCTAAGGTCCACTAATATAATGTGCAAATGCAAAAGGATCTGGGGCTTGGGAGTCCAGGAGTGGATTTAGGGGATGGAAGGGTACAAGGGGTAGCGCACCCCTCCTCCTGAGACCACTTTAGGCCCTTTTCTTCTCGGTATTTTTCCAAAATATCCTCTGGATAGATTCCGATTTTTAAGACGCTGCATCCTTTCTAAAGAATAACTTCTGGCCTTCTGCTCTCTCAGAGGAGAAGGTACTGAACTTGGGGTATAACTTGCTGAGGTGTGCCGAACTAAAGGATATGTACCAAGAACTTTTTGAGTTGTTGCAATTGGGATCTATACAGACAATCGGTAATTTTGGTCAATGGCTTCTGAAAATTTGAATGACTGTAGTTTCAAGGCAAAAAGATAATTTCGAAATATCCTACACAGTACAAAAGTAACCGGTAATATGACAAATTGTGATTTATCATAACATCAATATTTTTGAGTCCCAAAGTAGTACATGTAGGTTTTTATTATTATAGACTCGATTCCCAGCTGTTCGAATGATAGCCTAACGATCTCTCCACGGGCCGGGCACTTTGCATGTCGTTGTTTCAAGTCAAACTTGCCTAATGAAATACATTACTTACGATTTTCTTCTCAGATAAAATATGCTGAAGACATTGGTATATCAAGTCACAGTTCATCTTGGATGTACTTTATAACCGGTTCTGTTTCAATGGTCTGTAGAGTGCTAATCGGAAAATTAGGCGATTCTGGTCGGGTTTCTTTTTTCCATATTTTCCAGTGCGGACTTGTTTTAAAAGCACTGGCTGATTTCTTGCTGCCACAATTTACTCAGCTTGGGTACCTGTATGGTTACGCTGTGCTTCAAGGTATTTGTGAGGCTATGTATATGACACCTCTCTACTGTAAAGTAATGTTGTTGTATCCCAGACAAGGTCTAGGCTGGCTGATGTTCTTTTCTGGGATTCCAATCTTCTTTGGACCAGCGTTGGCAGGTCAGTGCTCAATTTGTATTTACTCAAGAGCTACTAATGAAGCTACCATTGGAATTATATTGCAAAATCGTCATCAGTCGACTAAAAATTATGAATATTACGGCCATACCGGGACCACGGGCGATAGGATAATAATCGCATTTGACCTCTTTTGAAAATTTATTCAAATTAATTAAACAGACAATAATATTTATTATTTTACAAAAAGGCAGAATTACAGTAAGTAAAGGTAATTTACAAATATTGTCTTTTTAAGAAATTTGAATAAATTTTCAATAATGATTATCCTTGGCCGTACAGTGTGTTTTTCTAGTCCAGACCCAGGCCTCTTTTTATATACCCCACTCCGCTTCGGTAAAGCAGAGTCCAGAAGAACTTGCATGCGCATGCGTTATATGAACCAATCAGACACCGTAAATTTTGGTGTGACCAGGTTACAAGGCTATCGTTCAATATGGCTGCTGTTTACGAAGGGTTAGACGGAAGGTTACCTGAAATAAATCAGCTATATAATGGGTTCATTTAATTTATTTTGAAAACGAATTCATCGAAGCAGTTAAGTATGCCTTCACTTGCACGCATTTTGACCCAAATTGGAGCAAATCCAAGCCCTGTATGACTTGTCGAAAAACCCGCTTGTGACCAGGTGGTTCATGTCACGCATGCGCATGCAAGTTCTTCTGGACTCTGTTTTACCGAAGCGTAAAAGGCCTGGGTCTGGACTATGGGGTTTCTAAAAATAAATTGTAATGTAATATATTTCGTGGCTGATCAATACTGTTCTGTTTTGTAGGATTAATTGCCGACTTATCTTGGTCCTATGAACCAGTCTTCTACGTATCAGGAAGTATTCTATTTGCTGCTTCATTGGTTCCGTTTTTTCGCCATTTTATTAGAAAACCAGAAGGTCGTAGGAATGAAATTGAATTGTGTTCTATGGACTTAGAAATACTTCTTGTAGTCGAAAAGGAAACAGCTATATAAGAAATTAGATCTATATTCTGAAGAACCTTGAGAAAATGAATTAATGAGTAACTGTACTTAATTTAATCTCACAGCCAATTGTGAGCTACGTACAATTCTAGTGTTAGTAAAACAATACCGAGGCAACAATATATAACAATACGATCGTTTTATATTACTAGTTTATAGAATATTTCAAAGTTTTTGTTCGAGCCAGGTCTTTGTCCTCTGATATAAACACGTTCGCCAGCGCCAATAAACGGGCCCATTTTATCTCAAATATGTTTTATAAAAACAATGAATAAATAAAGCTAATTTCCATTATTATACAATTGTGATGTAAATTTATCAAATAAGGTATCGTTTGAGGGCCAATATGGGACGGTAATACCCTCTAGAAAACCGGTTTGCGTATTCGGCCCTGCGTGACGTCAAGGTTTCAAACCGGTTTGTTTTTCCCGCGCGCGCGCTGGTTTGCAAAAAGGGCTGTTTAGAAATCCGGTTTGCGTATTCGGCCCTGTATGACGTCAAGGCTTCAAACCAGTTTGAAGCGCGCGCGCGCGCGCTGGTTTGCAAAAAGGACTGTTTCGATAATAAATATACTGTTAAAAACAAAGCGAAAAAGCAATTGTATAATAAATCCTCGCCTAAAGGCTCGGCAAAATACGTACGCGACTCGTAAAATATCAGCCCGTAATCTTACACGTACACACAAAAATATCTAATAAGTGGTATGTAATAATGGCAATTATTACATTATAACAATTCATATAATTAAGAAATGGGAAATAATTAAGTAGGAGGGTCAAAAAGGCAAATCTTTAATGACTCCTCCCCCAGTTCTCGTTCCCTACTCGGACTCATCATTCAGGAAATATACACTCTTATTCATCATGCCAATAGCAATTCCTGATCACCGGATATTCCGGCCAATTGTTTTTATTTATTTATTTATTTTTTTTTTATTTATTTTTTATTTTCTGGCATTACTTACACGACTTCCACCACCAATTATAAACAACTTAAATGGTTTGCGGGACAACATGCAGATTTTGATGCCATTTTTATTGTTCCTTGCATCACTCCCGCCCCGAATCCTCCTCCCTCCCTTGTCCGTATTATGCAGCGTCTGGACCCAGGATTCGTTAGATTCCAGTACAGAGGAAGAAAACATCGAAAATCAGAGATGTCTGTTCTGGCTGAACACAGGGGAGCTCCAGAAACCCTTTCACATATCACAGTTAGTGTGCAATTGTCACGCCTTAACAGAAGGGGAAGAATGAGGCAAAGAAAAAGAAATTCAAAACTTTCCAACATCAACAATTTATGTGGCTCAGGAAATACCCTTGTTTAATTTGGTTTGGATGTTTGATGTTAGTCCATTGACAGTCTCAAGCATAACTTATAGTGTTGTTACCGCCGCCGCCTGGTTGGCTCAGTTGGTTGAGCGTCGGTCTCTCGTGCGGGAGGTCGGGGTTCAATTCCCGTCCGGACCAACACTCAGGGTCTTTAAATAATTGAGGAGAAGGTGCTGCCTTTGTAATTACATCTGCAAATTGGTTAGACCCTCAGGTCTTCTCGGATAAGGACTTTAAAACTGTAGGCCCTGTCTCCCATCCCTTCCTTAACCGGTATATGGGGGACATTAAAGAACCTGTTGAACTATTGGCATAAGAGTAGGGGATTGTCGCCCGGTACAGTCTGTCCTTACTACTAACAAACTCTAAGCGCATTTGATTATTTCATATAGATATTTGCGCTATATAAATGCAAAAATTTCATTTTCATTTTTGTTCCAGTCCTGTGGCGGTATTTTCGTAATTAGGTGTCCTGGCCATCTATTGCAGAATGGAATGCTATGCGGGGGCCCGGAACTGGCGTTTTTTCCCCAGATGCAGTGGGGTGCATTGATGGAACACCCCATGAAATTGACAGACCCGAATTGGAACCCCAAAGAGATTTCTACAGTGGTCATCGTCATTATCACCTGATGAATACCCAACTCATAATCTTGGAAATATTGTTTTCCTACAGGCTGGTTTTCTAGGAGCCCTAAATGATGCTAGCAATTTTCAATTAATGGATAGAATCGGACCAGGTACAAATTATGATATGCCTCGTGATGGCGTGCTTTTGGCGGACAAGGGTTATGGTGATGTCCACCCATTGGTAACACCTTTTCGCGCGACTCAAATTCGACGCTTGCCAAGAAATCAGCAAAGATTTGCAAGAAGATTCAATCGAAGATTCTCCAGATGCCGAATCATAGCCGAACACGTCATAAAACATGTAAAAACCTATTTCGCTATGGGAAGCATTTGGCGCCACCTTAGGTGGTTTCAACCAATAGCTATAGAACTTTGTACTTTCCTAGCTCAGCGACACATTGTACTACTCGCTTCGCTCGCAGCAATTACAGTAGAGTGCACGCACTTTATCCGTGAAATAGTTACTAACTTTTTAGTGCGTAATAGTATTTAGTCATCATCTCTCATCGACCAACTAAGAATTCACTCAGGCATAAAACTATACACAAAGAAACACAAAGACCTCTTGATGCGTTGCTATTGTATTTTTGCACTGTTCTGCTTCAGTAGTATCCACACTTTGTACAAAATAGTTGCAATTAGACAGTACCAAATAAGTTTTATTTCACGGATTAAGTGCATGCACTCTATAATGTCAGCGAGAACAAGTAAACATCACTGTGTAGTGCAAAAAACCAAAACAAAAAGCTTATCCAGGCGTACAGGGGTAAAGTATAATAAATAAATAAATAAATAAATAAATAAATAAATAAATAAATAAATAAATAAATAAATAAATAAATAAATAAATAAATAAATAAATAAATAAATAAATAAATAAATAAATAAATAAATAAATAAATAGAATAAATAATAAATAAATAAATAAATAAATAAATAAATAAATAAATAAATAAATAAATAAATAAATAAATAAATAAATAAATAAATAAATAAATAAATAAATAAATAAATAAATAAATAAATAAATAAATAAATAAATAAATAAATAAATAAATAAATAAATAAATAAATAAATAAATAAATAAATAAATAAATAAACAGTTAATTTGCATAAATAGTAGTCATTTCTACTATAGTGGTTAATTATCATACGCAGTGCACTTATGCGAAAGATCTCTATTTATACAGGTGGTTATATTGGCCTCTTTTTCAAGAAAGACCCTTGGGATTAAACTGGATTATTGTGTTGTTCTTTATCACTGGTATTTTTGAATAATTTACGTTGACTCGAGGCTACAATTAAGCTAACCCTTTGTTTGTGCATCTGTTGTCTTTACAGCGGTATCATCAAACTCGAGAAAAGGTCTATTAAAACGTATTGACGAATGTGTCTGAGTAGACTAAATAAATATGCAGTAAATATGTAACAGGTTTCACCAAGAAACTACTTCGTTTACATGTATGAATTTTAGACATTTTAGAATGGCTTCATGAATGAAACCGGGAAAAAGGATCAAAACGAGATAAGCCTGGCCTCCAATGTTTGGTTTATGCAGGTAGTAGAATGAAAGATGGAGAATGAAGTTTAAACTCCGGCCAAAGGAACAGATTTCTTCGCAAGGTATGTTCGTTATATTATTATTGTTTATATTTATACAGTAAATCGCAATGAATTGTACGGCTCAGGAAATGCATCATGAAATACTATAAAAGATGGACGTTTCTGTGACTCAGAACTGAAAAATAACAACAGCCTAGTACGTTAGCCTAAACACCAGAATTAAGTTTAACTAAAATTCAATTTCATTCGCCGGTTGATTCCATGCGGCGAAGGTTAACGAAAAAGACAAAATAATGTGGTTTGGTCGAAGACCAATATTTCTATTCTATCCGGTTACTGGACTCGTCCTCTTTCCGAATTTTTTATCACTCACTCATCGGTATGCTTACACATCAGTGGTATTTTGACACAATCATGCTTATCGTTCTATGTTTCTTTTCTTGTTTTGCTGGTACTTTGCTTTGGAGCCACAAAATATTGATATTCACGGTGTCATAATTGATGCTTGAGTTTTGAATGTGTAATTTATTCATCCTGAAATCGTTATGTTGTGAAATTTCATAATGGATTATGGATTTATATTTTGTATTCTAATTCAGATTTATCTTTTGTCCATTTTGAGCAGCATATATTAAATCATTGTACACTGCAGACTCAGTCATCTGTAGCTGAAAGATGCAAGTTCTAGATCAAGAAGTAGCTACATCCAGAGGTAACATGGCTGAATTTCGTCTAACTCGATTTAAGATATACTTTCCATTTCTAACCACCATTCAACCTGCAAGCATATTAATATCATCAGCTGAGAAGCAAAGCAGGATTCCCCTCATGCTTATGTAGATTTGAAAGGAAACGAAGCTATCAGCAGGAGAAAAAGATAACCATTTACAGTAATTAGTTGCTGGCCATTATCAAATCCTTGTTCGTAGATATCGGTTCACCGAGCTTTAATATTTTGCTGACGATTTGCATCTTGATGTTGATCAATTAGAAAGTGGCACATGGGCTAAACGTTTAAGCAAATAGTGCGTTTTCTTTCTGATCAACAACACGTATATGTTCATGGAGATTAATCTGTACTGGTGGATACTATAGACAGTGGTAAATGGTTAAACTTTGAATATTCAGTAGAACAAATTGAAAACTTACTTAAGCTTTCGATCCCGCTTACGTTCTAGGATCTCTGAGGATCTTGATCACATGCATTGACTGCAGTCATGCTCTCTTGAGTTTTTATTCCTCGCGATACATTTTGTTGTACTGAGCATTCAAAGTTTAAACGTTTACGCTATAACACGTATATGATCAAACTACTTGCATGTTGTAAATGAAGTATTAGATGCAAGCATATTATCATCAGCTGGGGAGCAAAGCAGGATGCCCCCGCATGCCGATAGATTTGAAAGGAAAAGAAAGTAAAAAAAAACACGTAATATGATCAAACTACTTGTTGTAAATGAAGTATTAGATGCATTAATCAACCATACTTTTTCTCATCCAGGTGAAAGGTATTCAATGGTTGAGCAAATTTCCAGGAGTAGTTCTGTCCCGAACCAATTCGACACCAAAGTCTCATGGATTGTGTCCATATCTTCTTCACTGGCTAGTCTCATTAATGTTGGAACTTGCTACGTCTTTGGAATATTTTTTCCAAAAATACTTGACGAATTCAAAGCTGGAAAAGCAAGAACAGGTAACTTAGGACGTTTAGGATTCTACTGGATTTGTGTGACTCATACACTCAGTTAACTGAAATTTCGATCCACTGATGCCAAATCCTTTAGCGTGAAATTGGTCTCCCAGGAAGCCGACAGTATGCACTTATCTTCCTATCCCCATCAGTGCTCGGCTCATCAGTAACAGCACAAGCTGACTGACTACGGCTACTTGCGCGCGCCCAAGATAACCAAAGGAATCTTTGATTTGTATAGTTTGAACTGACGAGGCACTGAATACAGGTACTAGCGCGCGCCCAAGATAACCAATGGAATCTGTGATTTGTATAGTTTCAACTAGTAAAACTTGGCTAGATGGGGGTTCCTTTTATGGTCATTTGTTCAGTGTTGCAAAAGATTCCGGACTGCATGTGAATTATCTATATTGACGTACTTTGTTATATTCTTCTTTAGCTTTTGTTGGATCGTTCTCCATTGCTTTTCTCACATTACTATGTCCTTTGTCGTCAAAGCTCGTCAATCGCTTTGGAAGCCGTAAAGCCATTGCTGTTGGTGGAGTGACATGCGCACTAGGTCTTTTAGGATCATCGTTTGCCCCAAATCTCTACGTTCTTTACTTTTCATACGGATTTGTGGTAGGAAGTGGATCTTGTTTAGTCTACATGTCTGCCTTCTTAGTTGTTCCATTGTACTTTGACAAGCATCGAAATGTTGCCACAGCTATCGCGTCAATTGGGCCTGGAGCTGGTCTTCTACTTTTAAGCCCCGTTGCACAAACACTCTTGGAACATCTTACTTGGAGGAAAACATTTTTGGTGATGGCTGGTATAAGTCTTACCTCGAGTTTTTTGGGACTCGGCATTTCGAGGAAGAACACTTCAACGACTTCAGGCTATAAACCTTCAGAGGAAATGAACAAGACGTGCTGTTTTAAAATGAAGGATGCGTTAGACTTTTCTGTGTTAAAAAGTCCTATGTTTCTATTATTGGTTGCAATGAGTTTATTGGTATACACAGGCCATTTCATGCCTTTAGTTCATTTGGTATGTACAGACTGAAAATTCCTTGTAATTTGCACTATAATAATAGTAAATTCTTATCTAAGGTCCACTAATATAATGTGCAAATGCAAAAGGATCTGGGGCTTGGGAGTCCAGGAGTGGATTTAGGGGATGGAAGGGTACAAGGGGTAGCGCACCCCTCCTCCTGAGACCACTTTAGGCCCTTTTCTTCTCGGTATTTTTCCAAAATATCCTCTGGATAGATTCCGATTTTTAAGACGCTGCATCCTTTCTAAAGAATAACTTCTGGCCTTCTGCTCTCTCAGAGGAGAAGGTACTGAACTTGGGGTATAACTTGCTGAGGTGTGCCGAACTAAAGGATATGTACCAAGAACTTTTTGAGTTGTTGCAATTGGGATCTATACAGACAATCGGTAATTTTGGTCAATGGCTTCTGAAAATTTGAATGACTGTAGTTTCAAGGCAAAAAGATAATTTCGAAATATCCTACACAGTACAAAAGTAACCGGTAATATGACAAATTGTGATTTATCATAACATCAATATTTTTGAGTCCCAAAGTAGTACATGTAGGTTTTTATTATTGTAGACTCGATTCCCAGCTGTTCGAATGATAGCCTAACGATCTCTCCACGGGCCGGGCACTTTGCATGTCGTTGTTTCAAGTCAAACTTGCCTAATGAAATACATTACTTACGATTTTCTTCTCAGATAAAATATGCTGAAGACATTGGTATATCAAGTCACAGTTCATCTTGGATGTACTTTATAACCGGTTCTGTTTCAATGGTCTGTAGAGTGCTAATCGGAAAATTAGGCGATTCTGGTCGGGTTTCTTTTTTCCATATTTTCCAGTGCGGACTTGTTTTAAAAGCACTGGCTGATTTCTTGCTGCCACAATTTACTCAGCTTGGGTACCTGTATGGTTACGCTGTGCTTCAAGGTATTTGTGAGGCTATGTATATGACACCTCTCTACTGTAAAGTAATGTTGTTGTATCCCAGACAAGGTCTAGGCTGGCTGATGTTCTTTTCTGGGATTCCAATCTTCTTTGGACCAGCGTTGGCAGGTCAGTGCTCAATTTGTATTTACTCAAGAGCTACTAATGAAGCTACCATTGGAATTATATTGCAAAATCGTCATCAGTCGACTAAAAATTATGAATATTACGGCCATACCGGGACCACGGGCGATAGGATAATAATCGCATTTGACCTCTTTTGAAAATTTATTCAAATTAATTAAACAGACAATAATATTTATTATTTTACAAAAAGGCAGAATTACAGTAAGTAAAGGTAATTTACAAATATTGTCTTTTTAAGTAATTTGAATAAATTTTCAATAATGATTATCCTTGGCCGTACAGTGTGTTTTTCTAGTCCAGACCCAGGCCTCTTTTTATATACCCCACTCCGCTTCGGTAAAGCAGAGTCCAGAAGAACTTGCATGCGCATGCGTTACATGAACCAATCAGACACCGTAAAATTTTGGTGTGACCAGGTTACAAGGCTATCGTTCAATATGGCTGCTGTTTACGAAGGGTTAGACGAAAGGTTACCTGAAATAAATCAGCTATATAATGGGGCTCATTTAATTTTGAAAACGAATTCATCGAAGCAGTTAAGTATGCCTTCACTTGCACGCGTTTTGACCCAAATTGGAGCAAATCCAAGCCCTGTATGACTTGTCGAAAAACCCGCTTGTGACCAGGTGGTTCATGTCACGCATGCGCATGCAAGTTCTTCTGGACTCTGTTTTACCGAAGCGTAAAAGGCCTGGGTCTGGACTATGGGGTTTCTAAAAATAAATTGTAATGTAATATATTTCGTGGCTGATCAATACTGTTCTGTTTTGTAGGATTAATTGCCGACTTATCTTGGTCCTATGAACCAGTCTTCTACGTATCAGGAAGTATTCTATTTGCTGCTTCATTGGTTCCGTTTTTTCGCCATTTTATTAGAAAACCAGAAGGTCGTAGGAATGAAATTGAATTGTGTTCTATGGACTTAGAAATACTTCTTGTAGTCGAAAAGGAAACAGCTATATAAGAAATTAGATCTTCTGAAGAACCTTGAGAAAATGAATTAATGAGTAACTGTACTTAATTCAATCTCACAGCCAATTGTGAGCTACGTACAATTCTAGTGTTAGTAAAACAATACCGAGGCAACAATATATAACAATACGATCGTTTTATATTACTTTTATAGAATATTTTCAAAGTTTTTGTTCGAGCCATGTCTTTGTCCTCTGATATAAACACGTTCGCCAGCGCCAATAAACGATCCCATTTTATCTCAAATATGTTTTATAAAAACAATGAATAAATAAAGCTAATTTCCATTATTATACAATTGTGACGTAAATTTATCAAATAAGGTATCGTTTGAGGGCCAATATGGGACGGTAATACCCTCTAGAAAACCGGTTTGCGTATTCGGCCCTGCGTGACGTCAAGGCTTCAAACCGGTTTGTTTTTCCCGCGCGCGCGCTGGTTTGCAAAAAGGGCTGTTTAGAAATCCGGTTTGCGTATTCGGCCCTGTATGACGTCAAGGCTTCAAACCAGTTTGAAGCGCGCGCGCTAGATAATAAATATATAGATACATATGTAATATGAAATTAAAAATTTTGGTAAAAAATATATATAGCTTAAGAACAATTAGGCCTAAACAATGAATACGATTTTGTCTTTCAAAAGACAATTGGTCTAATCAATAACATTGGTCTAAAAGAAAAATAAATAAATAAATGACAATTTGGTGTAATCGCTGAATACAATTTCGTCGATAAAAGTTTACAATTAAAAAAAAGAATAAAAAATGATTGATTAATTAATTTTATGGCTATACTATTGATGTGAAATATTCTTAAAACCTAATATAATAATAAAACTTGATATAATTAACCAAAGCGTTCATTATCGATCTGCTTTTTTAGTTCGATTTTGTATAATTGTCTTTTAAGTCCCTTTTTCATCGATGACTCTTTTAACGCTTTACTTAGACTGTTCCATTCTTTGCTTGAACGGACACTGACTGCACGGCCACCCTCCGTTTTCCTTTTATATAGTGGACACCTGGCGTTCAGCTTACAAAAACAAAAACAAAAACCTCTGATGTGTGTATTTAGCCAGATTACTTAGGACGAACGCTGTTCGATAAACCCAAATCCAATGATTACTCTGGCTACGAGTGATGGACTCTTTCTAGATTTGTGTTGCGATTGTCAAAGGAGCAAGTGTGTAAACTTTGCAAGCATGCTGTGTTACTCGGGCTTCCTTATAGCACGCGTACGAGAACGCTATATTATAGCGTAAATAAATAAATGCCCTCCCCCAAGCGATAATTATGATTTCTCGTTTTCACTCAGCCATGCAATTAAAGAAATAAAATAAAATAAATGAACAAATATGGGTAAAAATAGTTTTAATTATAGTACTTAGAAAGAGAGAATTTGCAGAAGGAAGTCCCGTCAATCATGACTCAGTTAGCCAATCTCCTAATGGCTTCGAGAAAGCTGGTGAAAAAGGCCGACCAGTTGCTGGTTGAAGATTCTCCCAAAATGATCTGTTTGCTCTGAAAACATGAAGCAATAAGAAAAAGGTAATAAATCGCAAGCGGTTATCCATTGCCTGTACTCTTATTGACAATGGATTTGTTGTCACAAAATATTCAAAACTCATGTTTGGCAAAAGAGCAGCGTCGAATCAATTCGGTGCGGCAGCTTTAAAAGGTCTAGATCTGTTGCACTAAATGCGCGGTAGAGCAGCGGTTCGACGGAATTAAGTACATGCACAGTATATATGAATGAAACCCCCCTCCCCCCTCTCCAAAGTCGAACTCAATAGTTTTAGATACGGCAGCAATTAGGTACATAAAAAGTTCAGCGCAAGGAAAGGACTTAATTTACTCTATTACTCATACTATGTTATGTTTAATGAGAGCGCAAACCCTAATCATCAAACAGTAATTACAGTAACTAAACAATGCAAAATTCTTTATTTACTATTGTCCCTTTCTGCTGTTTACCCACTGTTTGATAGTTAGCACTGCATGTCTTATGCTTTTAATGTTTTCACCCTCAGCTAAATCTGATGTACACTCACCTTTGTCTAATGTGATCATCAGGATGATTGCGCAGTCCCTCCCCCCACGGGGCATGTTTGGAACTTCCTGGAGGTAAACGGCCTCGCTCTTGTGCAAGCTGTATTAAGATAGAGATATTCGGTTGAGTGTCAAACATTGAGCTTGAGGTTTACAGGATTGACTGTAAATGAACCATCAATTTGTGTTTTAATTTATTGGGTGGGAGATAGTACCGGCAGCTATTTCAGGGGCGTAGTTAGGGGAGGGGTGCAGGAGGTTGCCACCCCTCGTGAGACGACTCTGGGATCTTTTCTTCTCAGTATTTTTCCAAAGTATCCTGTAGATTGTCTTGATTGGGTCCGAGTTCTATAACGCTTCAGCCCTTTATAAGGATAATCCTGGATTAGTCCGCCCTTGTATCTCAATCCACACCTAGGCGACTCTTAGAAAAATTAGTACCGGGCAATGTACAGTAGATGAGAAACAAAAATGTGTGAGGAGAAGGACGCTTGTTCGACGATCGAGTGGGATAACTAGTATTGCTTTTTTGCCTGGTTGTCGGCATTCCTAGAATCTGCAGTTTGCCTGGTAGTCTGCGTAGTCTCCAAGCAGGCTAGTTTGTTTGGTCCTACGCGGAACTTAAAAATTTGTCGACTTAGATGATATTTGGACTATTTATGCTAAATGAGAAGTTCAGTTTCTAAAAGAGAAAAATGGAAAACTGAAACTGAAGTGCTTGAGTGCCTCACGACCCCAAGATACATGTTATTTAAATCCCGATTTTTCGAAAGTGGGTTAACGCTATTCCAGGGTTTCTGTCGAAACATGTTTGCACGAAAACTCCGAAGTGTCGTGTTTATTCTCAAAATTTATCCCAGGTAAATCTAAAGGAAACCACTGATTTTAGCCCTGGGTTAGAACTAACCGACTTTCTAAAAACCGGCCCCAGTGCTCTACCAACCTCTTCAGCTAAAGCCCTTATGTGATAGGCTTCAAAGCCGCAGCATCCACCAATGTACCGTATCCCCATATTAAAGGCTTTACGGGCATATTTATGACAATCCCAGCGAGTTAATGTACGAGGATCTAGAGCTGCAAAGGATAATTCAACGATATCGATATACAATGACGCTTCAGTTAATAAATTTAAGTGGGTTTCTTTCCGGGTCTTTCGCTTAAGGTAATGGGCTCGCGCGAGTTTTTATCGACGAATTTTTCTATAAATCATTATGTAGATTATTTTTGAGTTGGGAACATCAAATCAATAAAGAAAATGGGGGGTCACGGTGCTAGTTTTGGTGCTATGATAGCTCGAAAAGAGCGAAACCTCGCCTTTTCGAACGAAAACAACAGATTTCAGAGTCTGACCTCTAGTGTACGGTAAGTCTTTGAAAATTTGCAAACTAAAGGCTTTCAGACATGCTAAAGTAGACAAAGTATCATGAAAATTAATATGTCTTCACTTATTTGTAGGTAAAGCTGAGTATTCGCAATTGAAAGATGAAAATCGGGTGTACTTACGCGCGAATCGGACTTCATTTTGACGATTTTTCGCGATTTTCTTAAAAACCTATCGAGGAATTTTTTTCCTTTTTTGATATGTTTTAGTTTTTATAAAAATACGTCGAAAAAGCAAAAGATTAGGATAGGTCGCGGTGCTAGATTTTAAGTTATAAGGCTTTGAATACAGTTACGTGGCGTCCGCCATATTGAAATATTTTAGAACACAGGAAGCCCAATCAAATTCGATATCAGCGCGCGCGTGCAAAACATGCGCAAACGTTATGCGTACGAATGCGCGTGCGCATTACCTTAACAGAGTTTAGTCATTTCTCCTCTCAAACATGTTTCCGTAAAAATGTTTCCTAGGGGCTAAACTGTGAAGAAACGTGTTTCCACAACATCAAATGTCGCACGCATGTAGGGATTAATAATGATGACGAAACATAAACAAAATTTTAAATTTTTTCAGATTATATTGTCATTTTCTCGTCTAAAATGACTATCCTTTATATCTTTCTTGCACGCGTGGCTGAAAGGGCCAGTAAACATTGCGCGCGAGCGCTTTTGAGTGAAATGATTCCTTTAGTGGCTAAACCAGGAAACATCTCTCTGGTGTGTCCAGAGACATGACATGACATGTTTCTGAGGTGTTTCAGACACATTTTTGTGTTTCGGTAACAAAATTTATCGCGAGAAACAATGTTTCTCGTGTGGCTAAACCGGAACACACTTACGAAACTTGTGCGCTAGTGATGTTTTCCTGGAACATGTTACCTCGTTTAGCAAGGATCTTAATGCTGCGCGGATGATAAAGATTTTTCTTTTCCAAAAAAAATATGTTTTTCAAAATTACCGAAGGGGGTTTCAGGCAGACCAAGAGCGCCGTAACCAGTGGTGGCATCAGGAGTCCAGAAACCATAGGGTTGAACCATGAAATATACTTTTATTCCTTCTTTCTTGACTGCGTCTATCATTCGTTGCATGGTTGCCAGGCACATTTCAGGATCAAAACGGCAATTGATTCCTATTATATCAGCTCCTATATTTAAACAAAATAGAAAATGTGCAACTGCTGCGATAAAGGGTTATAGGAGAGTAACTATATGGTAGAAGAGAATAAGGAGGGGGAAGGGACGCAGGGGAGAAAGTAGCGAGGTCGACGAGGAAAAATAAGAAGAAAAAGAAGAGATGTCAAACCTGCACGAGCAAGACGCACTGCACACTCTTCAGGAGACACTCCATGCTTGTCTCCCTGCTGCCCTATTGCCATGGTAACAGCTTTTGGTTTGCCGCTGTCCTTCATGACCTCTAGCAACCATTCAGCTTCTTGTACATGGGTAAAAAACTTCATTTATGTAAGAAAAAATGTCGAATAAATAGCTGTTATTCAAATGGTGTCTATCGACGTACAAGGTGAATGCCCTTTAGAGTTTAACTTCAAAGACAGTGAAGGAAGGTTGGCCGAGCGGTGAGTGTTCTGGTCTGTCACCACTGTGGTCCTAGGTTCAATTCCCGGACTGGGCATCACATGTGAATTAAGTTTGTTAATTCGTTCTTCCCTTGATACGAGGGTTTTTCTCGGGTACCCCCTGTTTTCATAACCTGCAATCTTAGACATAAATGTTAAGAAAAAAGTGGCATTGTCATGTCCAATTCAAAATAGAAGCGTCTCCCACTACGATACTGTACGCTTTCTTCCCCCCTACCCCCTACCCCCTGGATCAATGTTGCAGGCTGACGGAAAGCATCTGGGCCCCCAGGTCATCAACATTGTGTTGGGAGGGGGAGGGGTGATTTTGGCTTCAAATGTGAGGTGATGCACGCATTTCTTCCAAAACAGGAAAATTCTTATAACCCTTTTTGTCCAAGATTGTGGCCTTCCTCAGTATAAACGAACTAATGAGCTGAGAGGCGTGTGCAAAGTAGAAGTGTGTGTGTGTGAGTACAGTGTCCCCCAATTAGTGCGCAAGCGTTTGAAGACATTGGACACTTAAAGAAACATTATTATCATTACAGTAAAGAGTCGTCTCTTCAATCAAGAAAATTTGATTACCTCACCAATCAAAAAATCCACGTTATATTTAACGAAGATGTCGATCTGTTCTTTAAGTTTTTGCTGTATTTTTTCTTTTGAAGTTTTACCACGAAACAATTTTCCTGTTTCACAAAGTGATCCTGCAGAAAGAGCAAATGGACCTTCTTGGGCTACCTCATTGGCCAATGCACATGCAGCTTTGTTAATTTCCTGCCACTAAAAAATTAGTTTTTATTAGATGGGTGGATGGAACGGCATGCGGGAAGGAAATTAAGAAAGAGAGTGCGCACGGAGATATGTAAAACTAAAATAATATTTTTGAGGGGACGCTATCACGTCTGACTCGTCCCCAGTCGTCTCGCAGGGACTTACTCGAAAAGCGCTTTTTACCCTCGACTCTTTGCACGCGCTTTCTTTGCGAGTATTAGGAGACGACTGGGGACGAGTCAGCTATCACGTAATAATAATATAACTAATGCTTATAAATAAGCGCCAGTATCTATAGTTAAATGTTCAAGGGTGCTAATTGCAGTAAAAATGTTCAACAGAGTATATACAACATGTAAAAACAATATGACATTTAAAACGTATCTATCTTATTTAAGAGTGATATGATAGTTTGAGTAAATAAGTCTTAAGCTTAGATTTAAATATAGTCAGTGATGGAGCAGCGTTGATGAGAGCTGCAATGTGGTGCAAAAGCTCATTTCATTTACAATTTACCGTATAGACTTTGCCATCAATTTCAAGCTGTCCATCAACTTTTGAAAATGTAAACGCCTGCATGACGTCTGCCCCAGCTCGCAGAAACTCCCGGTGAAGATGACGGACTGAAAGTAAATTGATTGAGTAGATTTCACAACCATTAATAACAACTGTGATGGAGATCTGTAAAACCGTATGAATAGAGTGTTTACATTACTGACGTTGCGAGCCTCCGCCCTTCGTCGATGCACCTACACTTTTTGATACGGTGTTACAGATTCCGTTCATTCATTATTGCATCTTCATACACTAAACTTGTAAACTAGTTTTCTCGCTAGTTCCCATTTGACAAAACGATCTCTGTCAGGAGTCGCCGTGACAAAGGTACTGACACAAACTGTACTGAAGACCTCCACTAGAGCAAATTTCGTATGACTGTGAAAACGGCACGGTCACAGCACGATCGGTTACAGCAGGAATTTTGAATGTTTTTATGGACAACATAGCACTGACACGTTCACGGTACGGTGCATTCTGTTTCACTTTCAGACAAAAACTGCTCAAGACATTGGGGGACGTGAACTATGGGGCATTGTTTGGCACAAAATTTGACAAGCACGAGTCTCCAACTAATCTCTAAACCACTTGGACTCTACGAAATCTAATTGTAGAGAAAAAGCTAGAAGAACATTTATCAGCAATTTGAATACATTACAACCATCATCGTACCCCTAGGAAGTTCAAGATAGCGAAGTTCTAGGTTGCCTTAGTTACCTGCATCCGGGAACTCAATCACGCACTCTGGTGTCCAGTCCCCAGCCTTAACGTAACAACGCTTCTCTAAGGCGCGAGCAAATCCTCCATCACCAATGATGACTTCACCAGCGTCAAGACGTTCCAAGATCCCTTTCTGGGTTAACGAACCAAGCAATCAGATTAAAAAGTGAATCTTACTAATCCATATGCAATAAAGCTATATACCCGGCCTACAGGCTCTATGGAGAGGAGGAGGTGGAGGGGAAAAGGGAGTGGGGAAGGGAGGGGGCCCTCTCGTCTATGCTAAAACGGAGATTTTCTTTTCGGTGCGAAAACGAAGAAAAACTGTGTTTTCAATTTATCATGCTTAGTGTAGACGAAGAGACGTCAAGCTCCAACCTAGCCTCCTTCGCAGCCGTTTTTTGTTCGGTCCCATTCTCGCTTCCCACTAAAAACGGCTGCAAAGGAGGCAAGCTCCTGCCATTGGCTGGAGAATGGGGCTGGTAGCATCACTGCTGGCAGAGTCTGCCAACAGGAAAGCTGGTACCCTGCAATGTTAATTGTCTCCTACGCAGCCGCAGTTGGTGTCGTCACGCAAAGCTCAAGTCACCATTGCGTGACGACACTAACTGCTGTGAATGAGTAGGAAACTACAGTGGAACCTCCACTTGCGACCACCTCTCGTAAGCGACCACCTCTCTTATGCGACCAGTTTTCAAAAACACCAAAGTTTCCCATACAAATCACTATAGTTGGCACCTCCCATTAGGACCCGTTAGTGACTGCGATCACTTTTAGAGCCGAAAGTAACACTTGCTTGAGTGATTCATAACTCTTAGCGCAGCTTTCAATCTCTTCTTGGAACAATAATTGGTCGCAAATTTCGAAATTTAAGGTCTAAGAAGTTCTTCATTGGCCATCGTACATTAGCAAAGAAAGAAATAGGTCATACAGGAAAGATATTAGAGTGCACGCCATATATCCGGCTGTGAAACAACTACTATTTAGCGCGTAACTAGCCTCCTCCGCAGGCAACACTGTTTGCTCAGTGTCGGGTGTTGGGCTTCCTGTTTAGGTGAAATGCGAGAGGGGATAAGAAAAGTGGGGAGAGAAGGGGGAAAGGCAGTCTCGTTCTCAGTCTCCGCGCGGTTAGCGCGTAACAGTAATTAGTTATCAACTACTTATTTATGGACAAACTAATAATTCACTGAGGTATGACGACACATAAAAAACAACAACACATAGACGGCTAGATACGTTGCTATTCTTGGGTTGCATGTGACGTCATCGAAAATATTCATGCTTCATATTGATCACATAAAGTTAAGCCTGAAGTATGTTGCTTATATACCTAATGTAAGTTTTTCTTGAGTATTTGAGAAACTTTCCTTGTTTCGTTTCCGAGTTATCAAATTTAAAACCTCTGTCACGCAACACTGTCACGCGTTTTCCTCGGTGCGTAAAACGATGAAATTGTTAGAAGTAAGCACACATTTGGCTTGTCCCATAAATAAAACCATTGTTTATTGGGTGTCTGTAACAAAATACATGATTAAGTTGTTATTTTTTAATGATTTTGCCAATCATATTTATCGTCCGCCATGTTGGTGTACCAAAGTGGTACACCAATATGGCGGCTCCATACATTTCTTTGTAATGACTGAGTTTGTGAAACAGTTGATATCTTTGCATCACAACATCTTTTGGACTCAAAATTCCCTGGAGTTATAAAGTTTTTTCTCCTCTTTAAGAGGATGTGCTCTGATTTTACTTGGGGATGTAAGATCCGCTGTTATTTTGATGACCTGTGGGGTGACACCAACTGCGAAGTGCCATACATTTCTTACTAAATATTAAGCACTTCAAAGGTTAATATCTTCACAACAAAAGCTCATTTTAATTTGAAAATTTGTGAAGTTACATAGTTTTACCTGCTCTTTACAGTGATAACATTTTTATTTCACAAAGGGCTCTGGAAATTTTTCGATGACGTAGGTGAAACCCAAGAATTGTTATTTGCACTGTTCTTCAGTGCTGTCCACTAGTTTGTACAAAATACTGTCATTAGACAATACAAGTTACGTTTTATTTCACGGATATATGGCGTGCACTCTACTGATCAGATCTCTTATTTACAAGGGTGTTGAAATGTTAATCTGTCTCATATATCGGAATGAATGCCTCTTTATACTGACAGTATTATTATGAGAAAATACTCTCCGATTACGGTGAAATGTAAATACTTCATAAAAAAATGATAACCAAGGCCACCCAAACAAATTTTCAGATAAATTTTCAACGTACATTTTTGACTACTCAACGACAGATTTGTTGCGAGTATGTACACATACAAAGTCAATTATATTCATTTTAAGCGAAATATTAAACATTTGTAGCAATTCTATTGTTATACTTGACTGTGATTGGTTGGAGTAGTCACTCTGTAAAATCATCTGCAGTAGCCTGAGTATCAGGCCCTGAGTATCTGATACTCAGGCTACATCTGCAGTTTCCATATGATTAAATATTTAGACCCCCTATGGTGTATCCAAACTTTCTTTGGTGGTATGTTTTCAAATCCCGATTGTTTCTGAAGTGCACAATTGTCTAGTCTGAAATAGCTAGGCATCGATCATCAGAAATATAGTCAAAAATGCATACAGTACCTTCGTCGACATTGCTGCACTGCTGCTCTGCTCACGGCGGCCACGTAAAAGGCTAACGTGACCACTGACGTGATCGACTGGGGAGAGCTACGTAGCATGCAGTTGATGGTGATATATTCATGAAAATATAATGAATAACACATAAAACAATAAAACGACAATATAATACAATGGATTTTATGAATACATTACATCAACTGAGTGCTAATGAGTGCTATGTAGGTTTTCCCCTGAACATGGCGTGACTGTAAGACAAATCACCCCAGTGTTGCCGTGACAGTGCACATTGTCGAAAAATTCAGCGTAATATTTATTTTTACATTTAACATTAAAATTTCTAGAAAGTTAAAAGGTTTTGACTGTTTTAACGTGAGAAATGAAATGTGCACAACTTGGTCCTTGGGTGGCCTGTGTCTCATTACGTATTCACTGAGGTAAGGTTAATTAACCACATTAAATATGCACGTCACTTTTTGACTCGTCACCAAGGAGATTAAATATGTGTATTGACCGCCACAAGGGCTGTTTGCCCTCTAAACAAATCTGCTACGAAATGATTTTAAAATGGAAATCGCATTTAAATTAGGCACTTGGAGTAAGATAAGTGATTAAAATGGTTCACCAGAATTAAGGAACTTTAGTATGAAAGGTAAGATTGATCTAATGTGATTCACACGTTGCGAATGGCATTTTCGCCTTTGTTGAGACTGTTTAGTTATACTGTCTGTGTGATATATGTCTGTATATACCTCGAATGCTGGTTAATGCAAAACTTAACTTAGCTTTGTAGGTGATTTTTGAGGTTGTGGTAAAAGTCCTCGAGAAAGAATTGGCTGATTAAGTTCTCCGCGTGTAGCGAGTTTGATTTCTAACATCTTAATGGCTTTATGACACCTTTGCTTGCATTTTAATGATTAATATTTCACTTTAGAAATCAAATATCGCTTCACGAATTCGACCGTATTTTGAAGGAATATTCAAATTTCCTTCTTATTAAGGAGTCAATAAATATACCGAGATTCATAATTTAGTCTCATACAAAATCTGTCGTAACTTAACATGATCCAATATCTGTCTCGTGCACCTGAAATATTTGTGATTTATAGCAATTACTGTTATACTTGGGTGTTATAATCTTGTTACTTATCTGACTTTATCTATTCTAAGAATTTTTCGTAAATTTATCTGAAAAAATTAATAATAATTTTATATAATTTTGATTAAACGAATTAATTATTTACCTATAATTTAGTTCTTTCAGTAAAGAATTAAAAATACTTTGATTTTAAAAACTTTTCATGAAGATAGATACCAATTCAACAAATAATATGTGTGTATGTACATGTATGCGGTTGTGATCAATCTGTTGTGTCTGCTCCAGCGGTGCCAAAAACTCTAGAAACAGCAGTCAGGCTTTAATTACCAACGGTTACATTTATAGACTTGACTGTTAAAAGTAAAAGACTTACAGTGTATGGTAACTGACAAAATTTATTATTTACTATTATATAGTGTGGGTAGCAACTACTATTATTATTATATAATGGCTGGGTAGCAATGCATGCTGTTAGGAAATGGCATTTAGTACGTGTTACTTTTAGTGTTTGTTTAGAACATTTTGTTCGACTATAAAAGAGGCCATGCTGTTCTGGTGTTCTGATTGGTCAACAATGATATCTTTTCCAATCAAAATTATGCTGAACAAGGGCAAAGCTCAGTACAGCATGGAATTTGCATAGTCATACAAAGTCTGGCTGCCAACATTGATTTGCCGGTCAGATGCAGCTGCTATAATTGTAAATATATAATTGGCCATAATCTGTGAAGTCTTTGGGAAGGGGAAATGGGATTGGGGACATTGGAATAGGAAGGAATAACCAAATAACAATCTTTCTGGTATATGCAAGTTATCGATCCACCACGGTCAGGGCCCAGTAGTTTGAAAGTGGGTGAGCTTGAGCACTACTATAAACCCAGGGAAAAATCTGAAGGAAACCATTAGAATTAACCCTAGGCAGAATGCTAGCCCACATTCAAACAACCACACCCAGATTATGCATGTGATCATGTGACTTTTTGAATAGTAGGCTTACTCTACATTCAAAACAACTCTTATAATAATTAAAAGAAAAAGTAATTTTCTTGTGGTCTGTAATTATTCAAGCCATTTGAAAGCTGTTTGGTTTGTTTCTGGCTTGTTTCTGACCATGTTATTGAGATTTCATCTTTTGACCAATAATTGGAATTGAGTGCCATAAAGCAGCACTGGCTTAATAACCAGAATAATGAAGGCAACAAAAAATTGTGCAAAATACGTACTTTGTGGGCAAAATTCCCATGCTTGAGACAGAAAAGAGAAATATTAATATATTTCATATATACCTTAAAAAAGGATAATTATTTATTTATTTATTGTTATTTATCTTCTTTTTTTTCCCAGGGATTATTGTTACAGAATTGACCTTTGAGGACCAACTTGCTTATGATGAAATATTTGTTGAATACTTCAATACATTTTTGGCCTTGCCCGTAAGTTATCAAATTAATTCATTACGAATTGCTGTAAGTTATCAATCTATTGTGAAAAGATTTTGGTAAATATTTGAAAACTTTTAGAATGGTCCTCTATTTTTTCTTCTTTTTTTTTTGCAGGGGGGGGGGGGGGGGGGGGGAGGGGAGTGGGTGGCTGGTCTTAACTTTATTTGACCTCTTTAGCTCATATCATTTGCACCAGTTCCAGTCTCATCATCCTGAAACCTGAGTACTCCCCAGGGTCTGTCTCCCAAATATCTGTTCTTATACCTATATGCAACTCAATCCCATTTTACAGGCCTTCCCCAAAGTTGTACAGTATGATCCTATGTCAGGGTCATTTCAAGAAGTCAATAAAGAACACAACTCATTAACACTACAGCCAAGCGAAGATGCTGAAAATGAAGCTAAACAGAGGGAGAAGGTGATGAAATGGGTCAAAAAGGAAAGACTGCCACTGTTTCTCAAGTAAGAATTAACTCAGTTGAAACTTACTTTCTCTTTTGATGGTCACAAGATTGAAGACTGAGTTCATATTTGAGCAATGAAAGATAAAGTACCACATCTTCCCCTTCATTAAAGAGCTATATACAAGGAAGGTTTTGGTAAAAAAGTTAGTTTTAGGTTTTTGGTAAAATAAAGTTAATTTTAGTAAAAAAGGGTAATTAATTTTAGTTTCAAAAACTTTTTACCAAAAATCTTCCTTGTATACACATGTAACTTTTTAATATTTTTTAGAAGCACCACCATGATTCCCCTTCATTATCTAAGAGTGTCAAATTCTTATCTCAGGTAGCTCAGAAAACATATAAAAATGAAAGTCAAAGGAAATATCCCATTACAAGTTGTTCAATACGTGTATCTTCCAGTTAGCTTTATGGCAGTCCGTTGAATTCATAAGATCGAGCGGATAAACATTTTTGGCTCAATCAGTCTGGTTACTTGAAAATACGTTGTATTATTAAAAATCAATTAAATTTTCCAGCATGTGATCCAAAGCGGTTTTTAGAAGTAACTTATTTCTTGTATTGTTTTTCAGAACTCAACTTTACCTCAAATTCAAGCTTTGCCGTCTTCTCCTTCGAAAATTAAAAGACTTTCGGTCCACAGCACGAGACAGTAGCCGTGGTTTACGAGGATACAGCAGAGCTACAAGCTCCACTCTTTACTCTCCTCAGGCTAACAGACCCTCTAGTAATGTCTCGAACAGGTCATGGCCTGGTGTTCCTCTGAGGCATTTTGGTCGTCGTCCTTTGGGAAGTGCAACGAGTTTACCTGGAATGTTGCGGTTGGCTCTGAAAGATAATACAAATGAGCCAACAGAACAAGATAGAATAGAAGATGGTCTTAGTAATGTCAATATTACGGGTAATATTTTACTGTAATGTATTTTTTCGCGGTCAGTATCCGAGCGAGCGTGAAAAACACACCTGCAGTCTGAGCCTGTACCAAAAGCCCAGTGAAGTATGCAGGCTAAATTTTCCCGCCATTTCAGAGCGCGCGCGCGCGCTTCTGTAAATTTCCCGCGCTTTCCGTTCCAGGTTGCATGCTGTCTAATTAGTTTTCTTAGTGCATGTACTTTGTACATGTGCTGTAGCAAAACTGAACATCAATAACCACAACATTAACAACGATCAACAACAAAATCTAAGTCGTATTTATTTTTCCATTTTGTCTTGAAAAATAGATGAAAAAAATGAGGAACCTCAAACAGGCGAACAAAGTGGACAAGAAACTGAGCAAACAACTACTCAAGACGACGGTGAATATCTTAAGACATCCTATATAAACTCGCTGCAGGTCTAATGTTTACCAATAATTTTCCTAGAAAACCAAGCAAAAGACAACGACAATGGATCGGACTTGGAGTCAGAGTGTGTTGCAGAAGACGAGCTTCGAGCCGTGATGGAGTTTGGTGAACAAGACGACGCACAAACCGAGGCTGACGCAAAGAGTATAGCATCAAAGCATAAGATAACCCTGCAGGAACTCAAAGAACAAGCCATGGGTTCGGTACGTCTAGCTAAACTAATAGCAGAGATAATAAATAAAGTATTTTAGATTCAGAGAAAATTCAATTAGTGGTCTTCAGTTGAAATGTTTGACTGAATTTCCATTTCAGTCATTTTCACGGTAATGTCAAAAAACAAATGTCAGTAAGCTTACTACAAATGGATCTGTTTGTATTCCCGAGTGTGTACAAAAGTCTTCTGTAATATCACTGCAAATCTACATGCCCACATTCAACCGATGAAGATCGTAGTAGCGCGATCGAAACTCGTCAAAAACTTTAGGTAAAAACAATCAGTGACAACCCCAAAAACGAATTTAATAACTATACCTGATTACTCAATTTTCAAACCTGTTTGTATTATTTAACAAATAGATTCCTTTTTTCTGTGCGTCTTGCTCTAAAAATTGCACAGATGACGTGAAAATATGGTGAGAACCAAAAATTACTCCACAAGACGAAGTCAAATCTAAATGCTTCAACCATTCAGAGCGCGCGCAAGATTCTTGTGATTTCAGTAATTACACGGTTCTCGAACAATCATAGCACTCGTAATATACCAGTTATTATCATGACATATCTTTGATAACCATTATAAGGCATTTGACCGAACAAATGATGCTGATGTTACCAGGAAAATTTTGATCATGATCGTTTTTGCATTTTGTAGATGCAAGGAATGACTTTATTTCGTGCGTTTCTGGAAGACACAGTTGGAATTCATTTATATAACTTCTGGCTCGATGTTGAACAGTACAAAGACAGCTTACGGTCTGAACCTGAAGAAAGTACAAGAGAGCATAAGAATAGATTATTTAGGTAAGTCAATCATCGTTAATCGTCACTCTTCACCGTGATCATCATAGTACCCTACTTCAAAGCGATCTGCGCTATTAATAGGATGCTGCAATTCAGTATAATTTATTGTCTGTTCTAATGTTGTGAATTTTTGTAGGGAAATTTTAGATAAATACAAGAACTACCTCACTCCTGATGCAAAGGTTTGTAAAGGACATATTACTCATTAGGGTTAGAGCAGATGTCCTATGACTGTGAAAACGGCACGGCACGGTTACGGACGTTCACGGCACTGATACGGTCACGGCACGGCGCGGCCCGCTTCAAACTCATACGAAATCTTCTCTAATTTCACGTGACTGAAAACAAAAGCTACTGGGTTACGGCGCGAAACTGAGGGAGGGAGACACAGGAAGTAACTTTAACTTCAACGATACGGATTCTACTGGCTTAAGCGCCGAACCAAGCTCCATGGTTGTGATCATAAATTGCAATGGAGAAGTGAGGTCTAAAGACCTATATGCAAACCGGCTACCAACATCCAATTGGTTGGCCCCCGAGTCGTCAGTTGTTGGCCGACAGTTAAAAAAAAAACCCAGCATTGGTGTGCTATGCTTTGGCGAATGTAATTTTAAGCATGTTTCAAACGCATTCAACGTGTTGGAACCATCAATACTGGGGCTTGTTGGCCAACATTGTCAGGAGCATTTCAGCTTGGGGCTTAAAATGTAAGGCTGTAACCATAGCCATTTATTAGCTGCTCTAACGAAGGTGTTGCGCGTAACTTGCAACTGGCGCATGTGACTTCCACACGCAGTAGTTGCAAGGGTGGGAACAAGGTGCGCGCAACGTTACAAGACAAGTTGAATTCGGTTGCTCTTCATGCTTGTACTAAACCGATCAGTAATAATTTTATTTCCTTAGGAACAAATTGACAGGGCGTTATTTCACGGTGGCGTAACGCAAGACCTTTTTACGCGTACACAGTATGACATGTTACGTAGGTTGCGCTCGTATTGGGTGCCGCGGTTTCTTGTTCATTTGGAAAGGAATGAGGATTATAGGTAAGTTGTACAAATGCATAGATCATAAACCTATTTTTCGACCTGTGAAAAGATAATTTTTCATTATTTTGCTATGTACCTTCAAGATCATTTGGTTTCCTCGTCTTCATTTGTTAAATTTTCCTTCTTGACCGCCTCGATCTTCCACGTCTCCGTTACACCACATATTACTCTCTCTCTCTCTCGTCCTTTCACTTTTTTCTTTTTTTGGTCGGATCGCTTTATTTCTCTCATGTTTCTTATTCGTCCTATTACAACCCTTTCTCATCGCGTTGCTGCGTGTATCTATCCTCTTCCTTTCTCGTTTATTGCTACAGAAAGAAGTAGTCCATCTCAAAATTTATCAGGAATAACGTCTACATAAACATATTTTTACTGTTTCAGAGAAAACTATTTCGCTCGTGTGAATCCACGTGACCAGTATCGACCCAACTCCAATTTGAGTTTCTTTCCTTCTTTGTCATTGGTGCATTCGATACCACCGCTTGGGGACTGGTGCCGAGAAATGATCCGCTCTCGTAAATGGGACCGCGATATTTTAATCAAAGACAAAAGACAAAAGTCTGTTGGTCAGCGGCTGAACACCATACCAGAAGGGTTAGTATAACAAAGAATTGTTGAGGGTCAAGTGTTTGAACGAGTTCAGTGTCTCCATACTAGCTTACTAAATTGTTGTGTTCGGCGTTACTGCTTTCATTTCAGTGGCCTAGTTGATCCATTTATGTCTGCTTTGAAGGCCGAAAAGGATGCTGGTTTTCCTTTCAAAAGATATCTTCAAGGGTCAGTATCTAGCTAACGAGTTTATGATGATCTTAGCCTTTCAATGTTTCATCACTATTTACCGTTCGATCTCCACCTCCTCGATTCTAATTAAACTAATATCAACCTTCCTCTGAGCACTAATGGAAGAGGGGGATAGATCGAGGCTACAACGGCCGACCGCGGAATAACACTTTGAGGCCGGGATCTTAGTATTAATGTCTTCACTTTTATCGTCATTGCCACCGTTCATGTTTTTCTCTTTGTTCGCTTAACAGACGAGACAAGACTCTATTAGCCCACATTTGTTTCTGGCTGGACGTCAAAGAGTTCTACGCTGCAGAAAAGCGCTCAGGAGACCGCTATTTAAGTCGATGCAACGCTTGGAACATTTTTAACACTTATCTGGCTCCAGGTAATTGTTGTTGTTGTTGTTGTGTTTATTTGTACTTTGAAATATCATGTTCATGAGCGCTCAAATAGCAATCATGGAAGCTGTCTTTTGTGTCGTTTGTATGGCGCAGAGCGCAGTCCCAATGCACTGAGAGGATAAGATATAGCAGTTTTCGTATCACTGGGAAAACGGTTACGACAGTAATTTGGAGTGTTTTATAGCCATTACGGCACTGACACAGTCACAGTAAAATTGGTCTTTTCATATTAATATGAACACTGCCCTAGGACTATATATGTAGCTCTGTGACCTATATAGCGCTGTCTAATATTGGTTTCTGATCATTGGTTAAAATTTAATCAGGTACAGAACTGAACATTGGAATTCATAAATCAGAGAGAAAAAGAATCGAAAATATTCTTCATTCTACCGAGGAGCTTCCTGTTAACCTATTTGCAACAGTTGAGGTGAGAACGAACAAAAAATTAGTGGATAGATAGATGGATAGTGGAAGTAGGGAAGAAAGGGGAGGACGGAAGGACGGGGTCGGAGGGAGGGAGGAAGAGGTATATGAGTGACAAGCTAAGGAATGGATGAGTTCTGAACTCATGGAATCGTGGTTAGTGGTTGAATTTTATTCAAAAAGATTCCGAACAGTCATAGATACTAGAAATTATTCTTATATACTGTTATAGAATAATGTAGTTGGAGCATTAAGAATATCGTGGGAAGACTTCAAGGATTTCGACCGACATCGTTACCGCAAGTAAGAATCACGAGCAACATCACAAGTACATGTATAGTGGAAGATAAGAGCACTTAGCTACACAGCGAGTTTCTAGGCACTCTACTCTACTCTGTCTACCACCACATTTAATACTCTGTGCGTACAACTCTCAGCTCACTAGTTCGTTTTCACTGAGGGAGGAAAACCGGAAGACTCGGAGAAAAACCCTCAAAGAAAGGAAGAGAACGAACTCACATGTGATGCCCCGTCCGGGAATCGAACCCGGGACGACAGAGGTGACAGACCGGCGCTCCACCCTTGTAAGAGTTCTTACTTTCCTTTTTATTATGATAATAGGCCTCCTAAGAGTATATCCGAGCGCGTTCCTTCGTCTCATGCATCTCAAGATGGGAAAGCTAAGGCTGGCCATTACTACTCTCCTACTACTGGACGATGGGTAAAAAGGTAAATAAAGCAATATGTTGTACAAGCGTTGTATTATTTTTTTGACATGAGAAATTCAGTGTGTTTTTGTTCATTATTCGCGCGCATTGTAAGAGCAGGTTTTGTATGAGTGTGAAAGGCGCTGCGTCTAGTACAAATTGTGGGCCCTCCTTCGTGGCTCCTCTTTTTCATTTGGGCTTCCTGTGTGTGTCCATATATAAAGAGCCCAAATATAAAGAGGAGAGGCGAGGGATATGGCCCAGAATCTGGACTAGATCTCCCAGCCCCTACTCAAAGTTACGGTTTCTAAAGATAGTGGCAAGGTCTGCCTGACCGATTTGGTATTGGGTAGCTATTGGGTTTTTCACAGCAACATTGCCTGGAGGCTCCAACAATTCTGGCAACAATTCTACGTCAAGAGCTGGTGAGAGAGTGAACTTCAAACGTTGCCTGGTCGAGTTAACGTGTATTTCTTACGTTTCCAGACATCCAGGCTCATCACCGTCTGAACGCGGACGTCGTCTTTACACGTCACTTGCAATATCTGAAGAGATCGATGCTACACGATCATCGTCATCTTCACCTAAGCGTTCTTTCATCCCTCCACCGCCTTCCCCTAGCAAAAAGTCCAAAGGCGCTAAGAATAAAAGGAAAGTAAAAGGGAATAACAAGAATGTTGTGGTTAGAAGGAAAAAGAAGAATACTACAGTAGCTAGCACTTCTGATGAAGAGGATTCTGATTCTACTGACGAGAAACCGGAAAAACCGGCCCAACAAGTTGAACCGGATTTTGTCGACGTTGTGGAGAATAAGGGGTGAGTTGGATCGATACGATCATATGGAGACAAAGAACGAATTCATTTTGGAGACATACAAGGAATGAATGAGCGAACTGGATTGATTAGCTGTTTAATTGATTAGTTGATTGATTGACTGATTGATTGATTGATTGATTGATTGATTGATTGATTGATTGATTGATTGATTGATTGATTGATTGATTTTATTAATATCTAAACAAATGTTCATCGATGGCCCTCCCAAATCCTACCTTTTGTACTTCACATATTCCACTCCTCTCTATTTTTCTACTCCTAAGTTTCTTATGTTTTATCTTCTCAGGACAATGGCAGCGTTTAAACAGTATGTACAAAACATGGAAGGCCGCCAAGCTTTCAACCAGCTGGTTATGTACCTAGAAATCGAACAATATTTTGCGATTTTGCCCTCAAAGAAAATGCAAAAAGCCCAACAGTCCTCAAACATTTACAAGTAAGTAAAGCAATCTTGTAGACCACATAGTATTGCAGGATAGAAATACTTTATCGGGTAAGCTAACGGACCCGTGAAATTATCGGGTCTCTCGAGGAACGGGCCCCCGGTTATGCTCTTCTGTTTGGTGTCCAATCATTTCTTAAATACGATAAGTTCTTCGAATGCTTGGGTATTTAATTAATGAAAATGAAGCAATTCTTGTTGCCCAAATTTCCTTTCGGTCGTGCAATCACCAATCGCCGATTGCCATCGCCATTCGCCCCGTCAACCTTTTTTGAAATAGCTATATACAACCAATGAAAGATATTGTAATGAACAATTTCAGATACTGTAATAAGTAATGAGTAATATGTAATATCCTCTTTTAATTTCACTCCTTTTAATTTCTCTCCTTTTTTCTTTATGACAGAACATTCTTTGATCCGTCTTCCAGAAGGTGAGATATTTTATGCTGTATTCAAGTTAGACCTCCCTCGAATTCGCCCCGTGCAGACAAATAATAGTTTCAAGTTGAGGTTGGATGGGCATGACACTGCAACAAAACGATTGCGCATGCGCGACATTTCGAAGGCTTACGCGCGTCTGCGTCCTGATCATATATGCATATTGCATATATACCATCATTTATTTAATATTGATTAATTTATATTTATTTCTTTTGTACAAAACTCCTAGTATAGTCATTACTGAATTAGGAGTAAACCTATTAAAGTATTAAAGTATCACAGGAATCCCAAGCAATATTTTTTGAATATTTTTCTTTAGATTTTCCCATATCATATCCTTGAGCAGGTTTCTTTAGTACTATTAGAAAAAGGAAGGCAACAGAATATACTACAAAGTCCTTAACCTCTGTGTTTTAATGCCGAATGTTTTCACCAATGAATGAAATTATTTTATTATTTTTATAAATTCCAAGGTCTGTTACTCTTCCTTCTCAAATGTTGAGTCAAGTAGACGCTGAGCGGCCCACAACTCCTGTACTACTGGAAGCACAACAAGCTGTGAAATCAGACGTAGAGATTTATTTTAAGTCATTTTTTAAGGTAAGGTATTTCTTTGTAAGTTTTCATCCATCTTCATCACTGTGAGCTTCAGTGAAAAGTTACTTTTTTGTTTGTGGTTTGTACAGTTGAACCTCCGATAACCGGGCACTCTCGGGACTTGAAATTGGTGTCCGCTTGCGAGAGGTGTCCTCTTATAGGACTTGTCAAGTTTGTCAGGAGAAGGGACCGCTGTCCGCTAACGAGGGGTGTCCTGTTATGGGAATTTAAAAATGTAGAGTTTGTTAGGAGAAGAGACCAAGAGCTGCTGTCCACTTATGAGAGGTGCCCGCTTATGGAGGTCAAAAATGTAGAGTTTGTTAGGAGAAGAGACCAAGGGCTGCTGTAAGAGATGTCCTCTTATGGGAATTTAAAAATGTAGAGTTTGTTAAGACAAGGGACCGAAGGTTGCTGTCCGCTTATGGGAGGTGCCCGCTTACCGGAGGTGTCCGTAGTGGAGGTTCGACTGTGATTGTCATTCTCTTTTCGTTACACAGCATTCCCAAGATTCTATCTCCAAACGTACTGGCGAAGGAACGGTGCCAGGTACACCAAACCAAGGAAGTAAATTAGACGGCTTGGAAACGCAACAGAGCTTTCTTCAATTTTACAAAAGAAAAGCGCAGAAAAAGGCCAAGGTCAGTATGTATACCACAGTCGTGATACTGCTCTATCTGTTGTTGATCCTTGAGTAAGGGTAGCATAGTGGGAAAGTCGCGGATGAAAGAGCCAGTTTGCCCGTTTATTCAAATAGAGGTAGGGTTACACTAGTACTATAGGCTTAACTATATTGTTTGCTGTTCTCAAGGAAGACTTCATCTTGATCAGGCCTTTAGACCCTGTTTACAAGAAGGTAGAGCAACCCTACCATCATGACTAACCATTCAAGATGAAGTCTTCCTTGAGAACAGCAAACAATATGCCACTTTTTCTGTCTGCGGCAAGACAGTTACACCGTGTGTCCACCCCCGCAATGCTACACTCAACGTTACAGTAAAAGTTGTAGATTGAAGTAGAACTTGATCCTAAACCTGTTGCGCACATAAATGCATGCGACAAGGGGTGTACACACAGTACAACTGTGTTGCGTTAAAAGCAGAAAACGTAAACGTTGCAATAAAAGTTGCGGCGCATCGTAGTTAGGTGTGCCTTTAAATACCCTTGATTTCTGTTTCATATGTCCCCTACGCAACTCACGGTACTCCGTTTTTGTTCACTACAGAACACAGGGCGTGTACAGCCGACCAAGGACGACCGAGAGGATTTCAAACGAACTTTACAATCTACACATGGACGTCTATCAACAAAACTCGAATTATTCCGTCGATATTTACAAAATCATGGTGACCATGACAGTTTTCCAAAGCTAGAGAACGATCTGTTCTTTTATCTCGAGGTTCAGAAGTTGAAGGTGAGCTGAGAGTTGTGGTGTACTTTAGGGATCATTCTTAGGACTTTTTATTGACCTATTATGATCATGATCTCATTTTGTTGCCATCCAAAACTTTTAGAATTCATTATATATATGGAATAATATATAAGTATTCAGTATTTCATATCGATCTCTTTTGCCTTTTTAGGATCTTTTCAACTACATGGACGATGTAAGTATCATCATCACCACCACCACCATCATCATCATCATCATCATCATCATTTTATCAGATCAAACAACCGAAAATAAAAAAATTACCTGTAGTGATTTCTCGTCAGTATTGTCATTTTACCACGGTTGACATGTGTTTTATCTTTTTTCCTTTAGACCTCACTCAACAGAAAAGTCGAAACGATTATTGAATGTTTTCTGGATTCAGCGACCCCACCTTGGCTCCAGGTACATCATTACATATACATCTATTTTATGCCTAACAGATGATATGTTTATTTTAAAAGCCATCGCACAGGCGATCCTATGGTATGAACTGCGTCGATCTTTTGAAGGCTTATGACTGTTATATGACTTTTTCAAGTTTTCAAGTTTCAAGTTTCACTTTTATTCACTCAATAATATAAAAATTAGGTACTACCTAATAGCGGAGCTTCCATTTAAATAAATAATCAAAAACTATTAGGCAGGATTCAAAGTTATGGTCACGGTATAGTTACATTACAGAGAAGTTCGTACCCTATCGTTTTGTTTTGTTTTGATTGTTTGTTTGTTTTTTGTTTTTGTTTTCATGTGACATCTGATTGAACAATTTGTTGCTTAGATTGACATTGGTCCTGAACTGGCTGCAAAAATCATCCACAAAGCTCAGACTTTTTCAACGGCTAAAAGAGCATCTCGTGAAAACAAGGACCCTGGATTGTTTGACGAGGCGCAAGCTATACTCTTCAAAGAACTTCTCCCGTACTGGGCGGGATTCTGTAAGTCTTACAAACCTCCTGAGGACGATGGGAGCGTCAAACTACCACGTAAGGACCAGTATATTTCTTTTCTAAAGGTGTTGATTTTAAAATAAAATCTTTTAACTGCCGCCCGGCCGGTTGGGTCATTTGGTTGAGTGCCAGTGCGGAAGGCAGGGCTCGATTCTCCGACCGCACCAAAGTTCTGCCTTTGTAATTACATCTACAAATGGTTAGACCTTCACGTCTTGTCGGATAAGGACGTTAAACAGTAGACCTCGTCTCTCCAAAACTACTATACAAAGCCTTGCAGTGGAGGGGCGTGAAAGAACCCGCACCGCTATATATTCGGGGAGATCAGGCCATGAAGACTTAATCACTTCCGCAGGCTACTTCTGCATTGGGTTTCCTGTGGTAGTATAGTAGTTGCCGGTGTATGTGGTCTGTCCTATTACACTACAGGACCCACTGTCAATTGGCTGTTGTGGTGTCCCTGTCCTTGTAGAGAGGGAAAATTGATAAATCTAAATTAAAATGAACAAATTGTATTTCGTGTACTTCCATAACAGCAACAAAGCAGGAGAAAATCCTTCAAAGACGTTACAACGAGTTTGTCAAATACCAAGCCGTGACAGAAACCATCATCCTACCCCCAGTGAGTCCAGCTATTGGTCAGTCAAAGACGGAAGCAACATTCTCTGTCTCTGATGGAATGAGATGGAAGGTAAGTAATGATTTCAAGGAATTTTGCTTACTGTATAAACCAATGCTGTTACAAAGTGCGTCAAAATGGAACTGAATTTTCTGTGTTTTTTCTTTGTTTTAAAGGATCGAAGAGAAGTTGATTCAGCAAGCGTTAAGTCCAGTGCACAAGGAAGTGTTGCGGGCGCAGGTCGCAGAACGAGTAGCTTGGGCGGTTCTTCTATTCATCAGATTGAAGTCGGTAGTTAACGATGATTTCTTCTAGAATCATTGATCGCCAAAAGAAATAATTCCTCTCTTTGGCCACTTTAGGGAGTGGCAGATTTAGCATGAAGTGGGCTGTTCTCTGTGCCTTGTGTGAATAGGGATTTTAAAAGCTTCTTAATCAGTGTAAATAGAAGGGGTTGGGTATCACTTTATCAGTCAAAATCTGTAAATTAAATAGAAAAGTTGGAAAATAGCGCTAATTTATTTTTATGTATGTTAAGTATATTTTAAGAGTTAGTAAAATCGCGATAATGTGGAAAATAATTATGCAGTGAATGCTGTTAGTGACTGGTGAGGGAGTTGAGTAGGTAGACTCGGAAATTCCCAAATGTCTGTCGGCAATCAACGACTGACAGAACGCTTTAATTGCAAAAACGTTTTACAATCAACTGATGTGGAAACACCACGGTCAACATAAAACCGCTTCTAAAATAAGTGCCCGACACACCCATACGCAAGCGGAACACACCAAAACACTTCCTGTTTGCATTAATTAACTTGTTAACAATTCATTAGAACTTCCTATTTGTATTGCCAAGCCTTTACAAAACATCTATCCACTGCAAATTCTTTTAGTGTTCCTTGAAAAACTATAGAAATTCTAACAAGATCAGTTGTTTTTGGTATGTACTACGTGACCTTAAAGTCTTCACGAGTACTTGTAGTTGTACACAAAATGACAAGCGCTAGCCCCGATTGCATAGATGTCGTAATTGTTTACCAACCAGCATTCAAAAAGTTCCGTATTTAGTTCTTTTGTTCAAAAACGGAAGAACAAGTGTTTGGACACGCGCGAGGAAAGCGACAAGGAAGTCAATACGTCTCCTCCCAACAAATATAAAACAACCTGTTCCAAATATCTTGTTTTCGGAGAGATTCCTGTACCTAAATCTTATTGACATCCTACATTCTAACAAAGTCTTTAATTTATCTACAACAGAGGCGCCTAAAGAGTAAGGTAGCCACTGCTTTTAAGCAGTTAAAACCGCTGACTCCTCGAATTCTATTCTATTCCTTTTTTAAGGCGAACAACAATTATAAAAGCGTGTATTGTCATTTTGAAGACACTCTACAAACATGGTCGCAATTCTTGCATTAAACCGGCTCGGGAGCCTACGCGACCAATTATAATTAACGTTTCATTTAGTTCAGCAAGTAACCAAGAAACCATATATATTAAGCCCTACTCCCCTGTGTTATTTTGTCTTAGTTTTATTCATGTTTTTTGTTAAAATTGTCAAAAGAAATGTAAATATTTTGATCTTCATGTCGAAATAATGGAAATGACTTGTCTAATCCTCTGCGTGACGCAGCATTGTAGATGGACGTCATCAGCTTTGCTTCTAGAAAATATCATGTTGCCAAGAGCTCGGAGGTATTGAACAACAAATACACTTTATCAGTGTGTTTCATCTTTAAGAAAAGCAACACTTTTTAACAAAAAGGAAAGTTGATAATTTGTTTTGAGATTAAAAACGTGTTGCATAACATGCTTCCTTGTCCATTAGCTACTAGAACGTGTTGACTTAATATTTTAACTGGGATTTTATCTGAATAACCGTACGCATTCCGTAAAAGTATGATACGTTTTCACAGTAGACGTTTTCCGTAAAAGTACGCTACGTTTTCAATATAATTCATGATCTATACTATTTTCCCATGTATAAATCTAATCAAGGGGACTATTGTTTTTAGGTAAAACAACTACTACGAACTTTACTGAGAATTGTACATCACTCGAAAAGGTCTCAAACTAAAACAAACAAATTGACAAAACTATTTTTAAAATGGTGGACTCATCTGAAAATTGTCAAAAGTAAGCACTGAAGTGAATTCTTGTTTTTAATTTCTCATAGTTAGTTCTCTAAGTTGATTCATTAAAGAATTGTGGGCTTATGACATCGAGTTATTAGCCAATAAACACACAAGCTAAGACTTCAATGATAATGCACTATTGACGAAACGTCACAGTAGACAATGGACCATTTGACTACGGAATTCGAGGCTGACTCTATTATTGTACACTGTACATAAAGTTTAGGCCCACACAAATTAGAGTCACTACTTGGCATGCAGCCTTGGAAAACACAAGTAGCATGAGCAAAACGACCCTAAACGTTCCATTCCAACCTCCCTTAGACAACCCTGAAGCAAAAATGGTCAACAAAAGCAAAGACTGTGACATCGGACAATCCCACAGTCTTACAGAAACCAGCTCTGTTATCAGTGGCTTCAGTAATGACAATTCGCGATCTCTTAGTCGCGATAGCAGTTTTTCCAGCTATTCTACAACCAGCACAACGGGGAGTAGTGGTTGTGAGTTTGATTCTCCGCTAAGAAAAATAGTCTCTCGTGGTTCCTCGCGAGAATACGACCGCAGCCACATCGATTCCCAAGAAGACCGCCCGTGCTCTCGACTACTTAGTTCAAGACGTAAGCTTCTAGAACTTTCTAAGAAAAGCGGTTCTCCTTTTTGTAATGGATCCTCTTCAAACTTTGTTAAAAAGCTCTCCCAGGATGTAAATGGTAATTCACGAGTTATGTCGTCTACTTCTGAAAACGACGTCACCAGAAAATCTCTTCTCGCTAGCCCTGAGGGCCTCATCATCTCAACTCCTGCGACAAGCTCATGCACAGCCAGTGAGAAGAGAACACGGTCTAAATCGGAGTCGTACGACGAGAAGAATTCGTCGACATTACAGACAACAGAAGAAATTCCTAAGACTTCCAGAAGAAAAAAGAAAGAAAGGTCAAAACGACGTGAAACAACTGCATTGGATTGGTGTCTTGACGAGGAAGAAATGAAAAGAGTTCTGGTCTTGCTGGAGGGTAGTAAAGCGAAGGTGAGCATCAAATTAAAATTTGTAACAAATGAAAAAAGGAAAAGTAGCAATTATTTAATCCTAAAAATAGCTTAATTTTGAGCAGCTCGAATTTAACATTCAAGCTACAAAAATGCAAATGCTGTTTATTCATGTTACGTTCTCAGGTTTTTTTTTTCATTTTATTTACCTTGTTTCAGTTATTATATGGCGGAAATTTAGTTTCAAAGCAAGAAAAATAAAAGGATGACAATCTCTGCTTTATATCTTTCCAGTTTCTCATTAACAGTGTTTTTATCTCTATTTGATAGCAATAGCAACCTCCGTTTCCAGTAGACAATCCACCTTCATTTAGCCTTCATTAGTATTCGTTTGATTAGAGCTTAGGCTGTAGAAATCCGTCGTACGTCATGTAATTCGCGAGACACCGGATTTTTAGTTGAATATTGCATTAATCAATGGAAACATTTATTAAGCTATATAAGTGACGGTTTGCAGATGAGAGGTGACGCTACGGAAAAGCATATCGATAATGATTGAAGATTATTAGTAATTCGGATCAATTTCAGTTCTTGCTTACATCAGTCCGTTTTGTTTTGCCATTTTTATACTTTTTCTTTTCATTTCCATTCGTCCCCTTTCCCCTTTCTTTCTTAGTTTTTTATTGCTTTCTTTTTATAAAACAAATAAGGCTCATCTGAACTTTGATACAAAACGGAAAATAAAATGTTCACAAAGATCGAGAAGGCATTGCTTGTGGACTAGAATTAATAGGCACCCTCTCGAGACTCCGTCAAACAAAACAAACAAATAAACAGACAGACAGACAAACAAACAGACAGACAGACAGAAAAACAAACAATCAAACAAACAAACAAACAAACAAAAAAATGGAGCATCTTCGATGTATGAAGAAATTGATAAATAATTTGGTAATCAAAATAAATTGTTTTCACCTCATTTCATGCAGGCTTCATCTAAGCGAGATGTGAATGGAGGACTACAACTCGTTACCAAGGTAACGGCCTTGCATGAGGCATTTTCATGACGTCATTGGTGAGTTCTAAAAGTAATACTAAACTTCTTTCCTTTACATTAGGAACGTGATACTGCGTTATGTGAACGCGATGCCGCATTACGTGAACGTGATACCGCGCTACGTGAGCGAGATGAAGTGTCATTAGACCGTGATCGTATTAAATGCGAACGTGATGCACTCCAGTTGGAACGCGACAATCTACTATTAAAACAAGAAGAATTACAGAGAGAGCTGGCCAATCGTAACAGTGTAATTGAACATTTAAAAGAACATCTCGTAAGTAACAAATAAATGGCCATGGATTATTGTTAAGCAGATTATCAATCCCTAAGTAATTAATTTATCTTCGTTATACGGGAGGAAAGCAGAAATAGATCGAATAACTTCATCAGTTCCTTGAGCCTTTGCCCTAGTTGCTTTCTTTTCCTGGCTTGACAAGCGAAGAGCACGTTAAGCCTTTTCATTTTCATATTGTATGTAATTTCTTAATTTGTATTCATCTTCAAAAAGATTTTTTGCCATGAGCTCGAATTTTCAATGCAAGGGTACGTTTTTGATTCCATGCACGACTCAGCATACTTTCCCAGCCTCAGCCTTACTAGTACTAGCTGTTAGTGGCAAAAAGTCAATTTTTATTATATTTTGGGTTAAAAATGATAATTACCGACAAGCATTACCAACCAAAATATATATGGTCCCCCAGGATCTTGACACGTACAGTTAATTTCATGGCAGATACATCTGAATTTTCTTCTTATCTCTTGTCTACCCTTTCTTGCTCTTCTCTTCAAGCTTGCTAACATGTGCTAATAATATCATTTTGCCATTTTCATTATCAAGGGGCGTGCATACATTCCAGTCAAAGCAGATTGGTCCCTTAAACACACAGCCAACACCAAGTCCAGCAATCAAACTAACATGCTGGATGTTCCAACAGCGTCAAAGACCCGTCCAAGATCAAAGTCTGAAGTCCGAACTCCGGATTTTTTTGTTCCTGATCAAATTTTCCAGCGGTCAAGTGCATACACATGTCTGTAGAATACACATGTCTGTAATATTGTATTAAATGTACACAAATGACTTAAGAAATTATAATAAACAAGAAATAACTAAATTTCGCCTGTGGAATATCTAAACATTGCCATGAGATATAGACGTCAATTGGGTGAGAATTGAGTGTGAAATAGACGTCTAACTTAGCAATTGTTTCTATAGCAACAGTTATTAAGGTGATTTCTTAGTCAAAAGTATAAAAAATAATGTATTAACTACAATTATTTTAGCACTGGAATTGAACCATGTAGCTTTAACTAACTGTTTATATTAAGTGTCCAATGTGTTCTATCACTTGCGCACTAATTGCAGTAATTGTGGGACTCTGTACTCTCACACACACTACCACTACATTGTAATACTCTATTTACGCTTACAACTTTCAGCTCTTTCAGCTTTTGTTTTGTTTTCCCTGCATATATGCTTGGAAGGGTCCCTTGCTAGTACTGTTTGGTTCTCATTTCCTTCTTTTTTGCGCGCGTGATGGATAAACCGAAACTGAGATGCCCTGTCAGGGAAGATAGCGAAATTAAATGGAGATATAAAAAGATGCGTATTTCCAAATTCGTTCGGCCTATTGTGTATGTAGCATAAAGTGGAGAGGACAAGC